>SWBT01000601.1:0-145484 GCA_005298045.1 Pleurotus ostreatoroseus
GGGAAATTAGATCAAAATGCGACCGAAATGAATCACTTCCCGCCCCTTTTATAGTCAAGTAAAGGTCAAATTTTGACAAACAGGTTCCCACAGAGGAAATTCGAGGTAAAGCGGACCAAAATGAAAATTTTCCGTCCAGGGGAAAGCGAGGCGAAAGCCCGCGAACATTGAACACGCCTCTCGGATTTCTGTGGGCTAGCCCTTCTCACGGAAATTCTCGTATGTCTGTGGTGCAAAGGCCTGGAGGGGTCGCGCGCTAGTGGAAAGAGCGCTTCACTCGGAGAACTCCGTGAGCTCGGGCCGCTCGGATATCGCAAACTGATGAAGACCCCGGTCACTTCGCTTGCCCTTTGAAACTTCCACTAGCTCTCTCACACTTTGTAGTTCGCAGATGAGCGACTGATTACTTTTGCGCTCGCGCTGCGCAAATCCACTTAAGATACCCTGTACAATGACCCCCTTGTGAACCAGAGCATCTCTAAGTCCCATCTACGAGTCATTGTGGTTCCCTCACCCGAACCCCGAAGTTGTTCTGACTCGCTTACCAAGACACCTGCAGCACTGCATATTTGTAACGAATGCGGTCGTTTCGTTGCGTATCGCATCTTTTTGCTGTCCTTTTGAACATTGCATCTGCTCTCTCAGACCAAGTAGTATTACCTGTCGAAATGTCTTCGCAGCCATTACTGGTTCCTACATCGGACAACCCAGTACCATCTATCCCCGGACCTCAACCTGCTTGGCGTGTCGCCGTTTCGGATACATGGGACGTACGTTATGATGTACAAGCACTTTGACAGGCACCAACGTTACTTCCTTCACAGGTACTCGGTCCCTTCCCAATTCATGCTCGAGAGCAGCATTTCTTATCACCGTCGTACCCTCTGGATCGTATGTATCTTTTGCAACATTAAAGGTTTCTACCCACGCTTACATCCTCACGATCAGTGTCGAAACCGATTGACTACGCCAAACATTGGCCGTCAGCATATGCTGACAACGGTGAGGTTGGTTGGAGTAACACAACTTCGGAAAACGGGACCCTTGCTGTTTCCTTCCCAAACATCCGGTGGGACTTTCGCAATCTTACGCTTTCTAAAGATGCTCATTCGGCCTCCCACAGTTGGGCTTCTCTTCGCGCAACAGAAGGATGGGCAGCACTTCAGCATCACACAGTCCTGCGAACTTCACTCACGGTATACCCTGGCTCAAGACTGTATCCAATCACCAACCTCCTCGTTGATATCAAGCAGGGCTCCTTCTTTACGATCCTGCCCTCCCAAAACGAAACCACGTGGCGTTCTACCACTCCCAAATGGTACGCAAGTAACATCTACGCTATGCATGCTGCCCCTCCACAGGCAGTACCGCTCCCCACTAAGCCGTCGGTATCGGGACCAACAAAGTACGATCTGTTTCTGAGCGGGGACTATGAGGTTTGTGCTCTCCTACTTCACTCTAGTGAATTCATGTAACCCGTAAGACCCGTAGATCAGACTTTTCGGGGACCCAGTCGTTCAAGATAGCCATGTTCCCAAATTAGTCGTCAATTTCTCCGTTGAGGTTCCAAACGCAGGCTGGAGTTTACAAGTCGTGTCGTCCCATCACGTAGTACCTGACTTTGTTGACGGCTGGGCGTTTGGCCGACATATCGGCATAGGTCTTCGTAGCATGAACGGATGGTGGGACGTCCAGTCGGTCAACATTGCCGCAGGATCACCGAATCGCAACGTAAGTTGTCGGATTACGCCTCGTAGACACGCTAACTTGGAAGTTGTCATCAGGAAATCCAAGTTGGACTGGTGAAAGAGACAACTCTGGCTCCTACGCAAACAAGAATTGTTCCGATAACTTTGACCCAAAAGGCTGCGCTCTCTGGCGCTGAACTCGACTTGCAGATTGTGGTCAGATCTCACGATATGCCTTACCCTCGCCAGACGATCCCTGTCAAAGTCACTTTGAACCGCGTTTCTATGTGGGATGCAGCACCGTACGGAAATCCTATCATTGCCACGTACGTGTACGGCGCGTCGACACCTACAGCCTTTGCTGTCATTCCACCCAAGCAAACGAGCCACAAAAACCAGCCCCCTATGCTTGTACTGCGTGAGTTGTTGGGTTGCCCGATCAACAAGAATCTACTCAGTGATCGTCCTAGACGGGGCCGGTGTTGATGTATTGGGTAAAATATTCACTGTCCTTGCACCGCCTAGGCATGAACATAGCTGGATCATTGGCCCTACGGGAAGAACAGCCTGGGTACCCATATTCAGTCAATCCTGATCCATGCGTCCTCATAACCGTTCTTCCAGGGACTAGATTGGCACGGTCCAAGTACTCAAGATGCCTGGGCAACTATCGAAGCACTATCTAGCATCTTGACTCGTAGCCCTCATTGGTCTTCATGGAGCTTCCCGCCGGACACAAGCGTGGTTCTTGTGGGCCATTCCAATGGCGGTCAGGGTGCATGGCACATCGCTTCTAGGTACCCAGATAGGGTGATTTCAGGTACGCCATTTAAGCCGCTTTTGGTGTACCGATCCTAACAAAGCGATCTAGCTGTTCCTGCTGCTGCATATGTGAAGTCCCAGGCATACGTGCCCTTGATACAGTCCAGGTTCGTCTAATCCGTAATCACTCTGACACGTTTTGAACCCCCTTCGAGAGCTGCGCACTTCATAGACCCTGCCCTACGCGCTATTCTGGAATCATCATTGACACAGGACGACAATGATCTTTTCCTGTCAAATCTAGCCAGCACCCCAATTCTGGCAGTCCACGGGCAAGTTTGTATCGTTAGGTTTACGACGATCTTGGCTGCTAATTGTCACGTCAATTGTGCAGAGGAGCAGATGAAAACGTACCAGTTTGGCACAGCCGTGCCCTCATCGACGTTCTGAAAACTTGGAATCCAGATGGTAACGTAAAGTACGTTAACATACTGTCATGATTGAGGTCAGTAGTTGACTATATAGTATCAGATTCCGAGAAGATCCAGGAAAGCGGCATTGGTACCCTGAAGTATTCAACAATACGCCAGTCCAAGAGTTCATCAACCAAACCATCCGCGACTTCGACGAAAATGCCGGGAAAGCTCCTTCTCGAAAGTTTACCTTGACCGTCGCAGTTCCCTCAGAGAGTGGCTCTCTCCATGGGTGGCGCATTGAAAGTCTACGGGTGCCCGGAAGGTACACACTCTACCATATCCATTCATCTCAAGCTGACCGTTTGTAGACTAGCCAGGATGACAGTAGAGATCCGGGAACATCAGATTCTCATCGACTCCCGGAATACACACATGTTCTCCGTTTCACGCAGGGCCTACGGTCAGCTGTTTGAGGATGATGCTACCACCCTGATCGTCGATGGGCAACAGCTTGCCCTTGCCATGGACGAATCCTATGCCCGTCACGAGGCCATATTCTTCGTGAGGAATCAGGAAACATGGGAGGTGAGACATGACCCATGCACACCATACTTGCTTTGTCTGATCAGTGCATAGGCTCAGATTGAGCTGCAAGCCGAACAGCGTCAAATATGGGGGCGCATGTCGCTGGTACTCAACTCGCGGGCTCCCATTTTATTCGTGATTCCGGATAGATCAGACCTCGGGTCGCTCAACGCTGTCCTCCGCCTTTCGCACAGTCTCGACGTATATCACAAGCTCGATGCAAGCATTATCGACGCCGAGGAAGCCACTAACATGCTCCTCCAAGGGTCGCTGCCTTCCGATCAAAATATCGTCGTCCTTGGAGGCACTAAGAATACTTTCACGAAACAATCTTTGGTCCATTCGACTGCGCGTTTCCACCTTCGGGACGGAATCCTCTACCTACGCGACCAGCCTCTCAGCTCGAGCTCCTCCGCCTTGTTCTTGTCACCTCACCCTACATCGTCTACCGCCCTCGTGCTATTCATCTTCGCGAACGACGAAGCAGGCTTGGAGAGAGCTCTCAGACTCTTCCCAATTCGCACGGGTGTCACCGTCCCAGATTGGATTGTTCTCAGCCCAGACGCTGACAGCAGAGGAGAAGGGGGTGTTGACGCAGCTGGGTAAGCAGTTTTCACACAATCACACCGGCTGTCATACTAATGAATGCATTCGTAGCGTATGGGGTGTCAACTGGTCCTGGAACGAAGGAATGTCCTCTTTCTAAATTATGGTAGGAGGGTGTAATACACTGGATATACAGAGACACTTTTAGGATAAGCAGCAAAGCGTTGCGTAAACCCGACCATAAGCAAAGTTCGATAGTGGCTATGTCGGCCTTTTGTCACATGGATAGGAACGTCGTGTTACAATACAATTGCGATGAGAACAAAACCCTAAGATGAGAGGACAGGCGGATATATAAAACAGATAGCAACGGCGACAGCAACAACAATCTAGGATTGGAGGATAGACCTTGCGACCTGCGTTTCATGAGCATTTGTCTTCTGTAGAAGGGCTTTCTCGAAAGAACTCACAGTTTCGAGCAAAAGTGTAACCTCAGGAGCGATGCGAATGAACGCCTGGTCCCAGAACTCATACTTGGTATTCCCCAGAAGTTCGATGAAGGTGACCAGTGCGCCCCAAGGGTGAGGGCGATGAACGAGGAAGCGTTCGAGTAGAACCCTCGTCATGATCTCTCTGAATCGATCGATATTGACCTCCAGGAACAGATGAAGCATCAGAGAGCTAAACCAGTGCGTGTGAGCGTTCGGGTAGCGCAGGTGCAGCACCATGGCACTGAGAAGGTGGTGTTGACCTAAACAATCGTTAGCAGAATTCAGTTCGTTAGGGAAAAGGACGTACCTTCCGCGTCCAGGTTAGTAGCAAGGTACTGCAATGCAATAACACCCGGGTCACTGGGTACGAACAACGAGCTCCCGCTCCTCGCTTTGGCTTGAGCAACGGAGGAGACGCCAATGTACATCACTAGCGAATTGATGAGCGACAGGTTGTACGTCTCAGCAGATCCTTCAGGAAGTCGCAAACGGTCCTTGAGCGACGGGAGGAAAGACGGTGTCCCACGGTTCAATAGATATTGATCCAGGTAGGAGCGCAGGTCACCTGTCTTGAGAATGGAAGAAAAGTCCGATAGAATAGGGGGTATGGGTCCCATCTCTGGGATCGAGTCGAAGTTGACATTACGAAGGTGGGGGTCGGGTAACATGATGTTGGGGGGGAAGGCGCTGAGGATGACATTCCGTAACTGGATGCAGCGCGACGGGATGATGTCACACAGGGAGAAATAGTACTCGCTGAGGAACTCGGGGAAGTCATGTAAGAGCACCAGGAGCAGGCGGAGTGCCCCACGGTAGAGATCTCTAGAAGCTGGCTGGAGGTCGGCGGACTTCAAGAAGGGGGACAGGAACTTGAATAACGCGAGCAACAACTTGTAGAAAGCAGACCATCCCTGGAAGTCGCATTTGTTAGTGTGGGCTAACGCTAGAAGTCAAAGCAAAATACCTCTCGGTTCTCCGACAAGAGCAGCTTCGGCATGAACAGCCTGTGGGAGATAAGGCTCATCCAGGAGAAAGCGAACCCTGGGAAATACATGGGCTGCAGCGAGCTGAATGTATCACTGCGGCAGAGGTCAACAATATGCACAAAGGAGTATGTGCTCACCAAGACTCACCTAACTGCTACCAGAAGCTGGAAGTATACATGACCAAGGCTCGCTTCAAGCGAGTGTAGATCATTCAACAAACTGGAGAAGAAGCGGAAGAACGGCTTCTGTTGGAAGTTCACACCCTGTTCTTCGTGCATATTTGCCAATACCAGCACAATGATTGACAGAATCTTCGTCAGGTAGTGCACCTTGGCTTGCTCATTGTTGACGCCTGCCGGGTCTCCGTGATACTTGATGATGTAGACGATGAGTCGGGACATAGCATCCAAGGCTTGGAATGCGTAGCTATACTCGCCCGCAGCCATGCACTTGCTGTAGCTGTTGACGCTACACTCCGCGCTGACACGGAAGAAGAAAGACGACATGTCTTCCACTTTCAAGATGCCTTGCTTCGTCAGTTGATTGATGTAGGGGATAAAGGACTTCTCCGGCGAGTGCGAACGTTGATAGATGCTGACCCACTGTTGAAACCAGATGACAAGGCGTTCTCGCATCTGTTCAGTTTCGGGTTTCGTGGAAGCCTGACGAACGATAGTGCCATCCACAAGAGTACTGGACGGTCGGCGAATGCCTCGCAAGTCGTCCAAGAGACGATGTACCCTGCAGAAACGCCAATGAGCGGCGTGGACATAAGGTGACAGCGGGACTTACTCATCGTTGGCCTTGCCTGCTTGCGCTATCTGGGTGAGTGCATCCAGTGTGTACACAAACTGGCTTTGGGAGGCAATAGGCGGATCGTTTGACAAGCATTCACGGACAAGTCCGGCCGCAAACGTGAGGAGAGTCGGTCTAGGGTCCGCATATAAGAACTTAGCAAGCTGCTGATCTTCCTGTACGATGTTCACGAGGCCGCTGCGGAGAAGGGTAACGGTAACTGGGATGTTCAGCTTGCGCTGTTTGCACATGATCAGTAAGCGGCTGAGGAGTATCAGTAACAGTTTCGACATACCTCATCCTCGGCGTAAATAAGCCATGTGATAGCCTCCTTTGCCACATCGTCGAAGGAATGGCACAGTTGTTCCAACAAGGCGACGTAGACTTCTCTGCCCAGCTGCGATGGTGTCTTGTATAGGAGCTGAACAATTTTCTGGGACATCGCCAATGGTGTACGCTGACGGTCCACGGCCTCGTTTGCGAGGAACAAGATTTGGCGGAGTAGCGAACGCACATCGTGGGTAGGTGGCAGAGCGGCCAGAGACTGGACCGGCAGCTGTACTATGATCCCTTCGATGTCTTTCACGTACATCTTGAACAAATGTAAGTTACGGTCATTACTTTGAGAGGTTATGACCTACATTGAACCTGTCCATTGCCTCTTGGTGAGTAAGGACCACCTGCGCATTTTGATCCAAACTCCCGGGTGGGTACAATGAATCATTGCGCGTATATGACACCGTAGATCCTGGGCGGCTGACATATCCAGCACGTCGCTTCGGGTCTGTCCCTTTCTTCAGCGAACATATCTAACTCGACACTGTGAATAACGTACCGAAGTCCTCGTAGACGGCGGCTTGATTGCCTTGAACGCCCATCGGCTTGATGCGCAATGGATCGGGAAGAGCACCCGCGAAGTGAGATTGCGGGATAGCAGGATCCCAGAATGGCTGGCCAAGGCGAGTCTGTAAATCGTTTAGCATCGTCACGGAATCCGGGGGGGAAACCACTAACTTCACGGTGCCGACGACGCGCTTCGTACGCGCTGGCAAAGTTCTCGTCGACCTCAATCGCCGCCCTGTCCATCGCTGCCTTCTCGACCGCTTGGCACGCGATGTCTAGATTGTCCTGGACCAATAAGGCAACCACTTGTTCGGTGACGATTTGCTAGAGGAACATTTAGTATAACTATGGCGACTCAGTAGCCAAAGTACCGACCTCTGCAAAGCCATAGTCGGTCAAAGAGGTCCGGATGTATCCTGCCAAGTTGCTCTTCAGCGGTTCTTTGCAAGTGACAAGCGCAAGGCTCCCCGCAAGCTTTTGGCCCATGAGCTGACCAGCCTTGCGCAGCTTGTCTTCGCTTTGCTCAGTGACATAATCCTTCAGAACAAGCTCGCGCGTGGATATGCCCGCAATAGTCACAGAGCGCTCCACAACCGGCATGATGATCTAGTTGGAACATGAGCGTCATGAACCGAGCATCCACGCCAATATCCTGGGACATACCTCTCTGATAGCGCGATCGACTGCGACCTGCACAGCACGCTTGAATCCTTGGTTTGTGTGAAGCGGCGTCAACTGGGGGCTGATTACGACCATCGGCACGATTGCGACCAAAATATTCTCGATGTGCGCAGTAAGAGCGCGCTGAGTCTCAGTAGGACTGCCGGAACCGATAGGGAGCACTTGAGGGTCAGAGGCCATCGAACTTGGGTCGTATCCGCCCATCGGGAGCGAGTCGATGTCGTTAACATAGTCAGGAAGCTGAGGACCAGCATCGGCGAGGGGGCGACTGCGCAGGATGGTAGTGGCTTGCACGGTGTCGAGGTCTATTTCCAAGCCCTTGCACAACACCTCTATCTCGAACTTTAGGTTCAGCTTCAGTTCCGCAAAGTGATAGAGCTCGGCGAGCAGGCTGATGACCGCCATCAGCCAGGGGTTCGGAGGCCTGAAGACGCTGGAACGCGCGCAAGGCTCTAGGGTCTTGCACACGAAGGGTATAGCAACGATCAGCCTCCCATTTTCGTAGCCTTCAATGAGCAGATCTTTGAAGGACAGGTTCCTGTGCTTGATGGGGTGGTCACGAGCGAGGGTAATGCTTCCAAGCCAAGCTCCGACGTTCTTCAGAATGGTACGTTCCGTGCTCAGCTGGAGGGTCTTCTCCGAGTTCACAAGCGCCGTAGACTTGACCAGAGTCTCATTCAAGACGAACTTGTATAGCGGCTTGACGTCCAGCGCGTCCAAGAAGCGGAGGTACAGCTGGTGGTTGTTCGGCTCCGTGCTCACTCGCTGATCCACGAGGTAGTTGGCGAACCACCTCGAGTACTGCTCCTGGAACTGCTCCTTCATCTCAGCAAGCTTGGAGTCGAAGTTGGAGGGGGCTAAGTTGTTCACGATGAACAGAATCTTGTCCGAGATCTCCTCGGGAGGAGGGTCTGGTGACCCCTCCAACGCATCCGGCTGGATCGAATTGAACACGGGAGGAGGCTCAGGAGCCGCGCCACCGCCCAGGGTGCGCAGGTCGGCAGTGCTGCTCGTGGAGTCACCGCCAGCGGCGATGGCGCGACTGAGCGTAGCCATGAGATAAGGGCGTGCTTCGAGAAGATGAGGAATCTTGAGGAGGGCCTGGCACAGGGGCTGCCACTCAGAGAGGCGGGATTCGAACCTAGCAAGCGCTTCCAGGCCGAACTTGAAGAGGTTGGTTTCGGGCGGGCAGTTGAGTGCGTCGAGGACGTAGCGGATGGCGATGCCCAGCGGGATGTAGTCCACCAACTGGTATTGGATAATGGACCCAAACAAGTATCCGGTCATTGCCAATTCGCGGTGCGGGTAGTACACTTGGAAGAACTTGTATTCGTCAAAGAGGAAGTGGATCATGCACGAGAAGATCTCGTGGTCGTGCGGGTTGTTGGACGTCTTGTTGCGCTGGAGAAGGGCGATGACGTCGTCGATCGTGATGTGCTCGTCGTACATCTGTTTGTAGATGCTGTCGACCTCGGCTTCGATTTCCGGAGAATAGGTCACAACTGTGAAGCCAGGCTCGACTTCGGTGCCGGGCATCAAATTCATCAAACGAGGATGGATCTGCAGGCAGGCGTTCCGTACTTCCAGGCAGTAATCGACATCGCTATCATGCATGACATTCGCGCTGAGATTAAAGTTGTAGTTAAGTGTATGCGTTTTCTTCACAAAGGCTAGTGCTTACCTGTTTCGCAGGAAACGGAGGAAAATAGCGATGGTTTGCGGGTTGAGGGGCATCGTCCGCGACTCGACAGCAGGGTCCGAGATGCGGGCGATCTTATCATTTTCCATCTTCATATCCAAGAAGGCCACCACTCCGTGTAGGAAGTCTGCGCCGTGCGTGTTGACCTGGTCTGCAAGCCACTTGTCCAGGTTCAAGTACTCCCTACGCGAAGCGAGAGACGCTGCGTCTAGCGCGAAGTTGAACGGTGGGACTTCGAGCATATGGTCCATGATCTGTGCGCTTCGTCAGTGATGTTCCGCATACAGGTCGCGTGCCGCATACCTTCAGGTCTTGGGCAATGTCTAGGATCCTTGAAATATTCAGGGGGTTTTCTTCGTAGAAGTCTCGCAGGGCATTGATGAGGTACGTCGGCTCGATTTGCCATATCCGCATGAACACGAGCTGGTGGTTCGGGTGTCCAGCAAGGAACATAGACAACAAGCGTTGCGAATATTCGAGCCGGATGTCGTTCCAAGGCAGGTTCTGTATCGTTGCATCAGCAACCACCCAGAAGCAATGAATTGTAGCGTACTCACCTGGACTTGCAGAAGACCGACGTGTACAATCTCGGCGCTAACTTTGACAGCTTTATCCAGCATCTCTCGCACAAAGTCCCGGACCTCCATGGACTCAGAGTCAGCCAGCCTGACCAGCACCTCGAACAGATCCAACGAGTTCCACGTATGCGTCTGCACATTCTGCGCAAGCGCCTTGATTGTGGGACTGGCGTTCGCCACGTCCTCCACAGTCACGATTCTTCGTCCCGGAAGTGTCACGAAACTGAAGGTGTCGCTCGGCAGCGAGAGGAGGGCGTCCAGCAAACGAAGTTGGGAGAGCGGGTTGTTCCAGGTTTGCCAGAAGCCGGTGACGGCATGATGCTCGGATTCGCGGGGGCAGCTCATGAGGATGGCGATGAGCACCTTGAGTGTCGATGTTTCCACCCCTTGACGATCAGGCCAGTCGAACGCTTTGATGGCGCTTGCCCAGTTGAGGTCGGGATTCTAGTCCCAAGTGAGCTACTAAAAAGAGAGCAAGAGAGCGTGATAGACGTACCAGAGTGCTCAAAACTCGGAACAAGATCCCCACATCGCACATTACAGGCCCATCGCCCGCTAACCGCCCCAACTGAGTCGCAATCTGTACAAGGTGCTCGTCCTTTGGCGGGTTGCTCTCTGACATCTCGAATCGCGCCAACATCGCCAGAACTACATCAGGCTCGCCCGTAAGCTCAGGACCCAGCTGCGTCAACGCCTGGACCAACGTGGTGTCCGGCGGCAGGCTTTACGTACAACATGCGTCAGCGCCGGCCTACTCGAAAAAAAAGCCGTGGGACTCACTAAAGCGCAGGCAGGATGCGCTGGAGGATGGGTACGACAATCTCGGCGCCGTACTTGCTCTGCGCAGCGACGATGAGCGCCTGGCGCTGTTGCGCATCGAGGAGGGGCCCCTCGCTCGGATTCTCGCACAGCAGGTTCCCCATGAGCTTCGCGACCTGGTTCGGGCTCAGGTCCGCATGGTCGAACGACGGGTGCTGGCACAGCGCGATCACGGCGCTGTCGAACTCCGCACGTACGATGCCCGCGGCCTGCGCGACGAGCTCGCGGCGCGCAGGCGCGGGCGCGGCGGCGATGCTCGACGCGAGGACGAGGCGCTCGAGGGGCTGCAGGCCGACGCGGTCCGCGAAGCGGGCGAGGTCGAGCGTGCGGAACGCCTCGCCGTCGCCCTTGTCGACGCCGTCGCGGAAGCGGTCTGCGAGGAACGGGTCGCGCGCGAGGCGCTGCACCTCCTCTGCGAGCAGGCGGAAGCTGAGCGCCGAGGACGGGTCCGGCGTCGCGGACGCGGCGGAGAGCTTGTTGTGCGAGTGCACGATGAGCCGGCGGATGAAGTGCAGGTAGGTGTCGAGCCCGTGCTGCTCGGATAGCTAGCGGGTGGGGGCGGCGGTGAGCAAGCGGCGGGCGGCGACGGGGGCGACAGCGGGCACGATGAAAGAGACGACGTACGGAGCGTATCTCGACCTGGTTCCGCTCAAAGTTCTCCTCCGTGAGCGTCGAGAGCAGGAAGACAATCTGCGCCTTCACGATGGTGTGGATGTTTGGGTTGGCGGGGTTGTCCATGGCGGGAGTCCTGGACCGGGTCGAAGCCTCCGTCGTGCGTCGACCGACGCCACCACCTCCAGTAGCCGTTTTGAAGATGTTGAGAGGGGAAAATAAGGCGGGTTTCGGTGCTCAGAACACACGTAGGCCGCCTTCAACGGCGAGCACGAGTCCTCTGACTCTCTGCCAAACGCTCGCCGGGCGTACAAGCTCCGACGCACACGTTCAGGCTCCGCTCGAAATAGGGTGGCAACACGCGCATACAGTCAGGTGAGTATGGGTGCATTGAATATATCCTCTGAAAATGCCAAACAACATCTGTGCTACTGTACGACGCTCCTATTACACTTCTTACACACTCGTGCCGATGCAATGAATGAACGGATGCGGATGCCAACGATATGGTAATGGAAACGAGCCCTGTTACAGGCTCACGCCCGCGGATACCAGCCCCAAGACGAAGAGCACAAAAAGTACAATGCCCGACTCAGGCCGTCTCAGCTGCTCGAACGCCGCCGACGCGAGCTGCGCCTTCGTCTGCTGCGTGACCGCCACGGCGTTGAACCCGCAGATTCCAGAGTTCTGCAGCACGGTGTCGGGGATGATGATCGTCGCCTGGCCGCCCTTGGTGTACTCGACTTCGATCGAGCCGTTGCTGCCA
The DNA here is from genome assembly GCA_005298045.1 of Pleurotus ostreatoroseus. Taxonomy (NCBI): domain Eukaryota; kingdom Fungi; phylum Basidiomycota; class Agaricomycetes; order Agaricales; family Pleurotaceae; genus Pleurotus; species Pleurotus ostreatoroseus. Next base: position 12,268 of record SWBT01000601.1, read on the forward strand.
ACAGCGTATTGGCGGCACGACACAATACTAGCCACAACAAGTTAGTTTCGAACGTTGCTTGAATAAAACGCAACTTACTCGGTCGTAGCAAGGCTGTTATCCCAAGGAGTCTGGACAGCAATGCTGACGTTCTGCGGCTGCACGGGAGAAGCGCTGTCAATGCTTAATGCTTACAGAGCCGAGACGCCCACTCACCGGTGAACCGATATTCGTGACAACAGTGATCACATCACCCTTCATAAAGGCCATACCAGAGTTCGTGGTCGTGAGGACTTTCATCTCCGAAGTCAGCCAATCGCTCGTGGTGGTTGTGCTGTTAATGAGGAAGTTGCGGAGCTGCAACGAATGTTAGTAACGGGTAGTGAGCAACGAGAAACTACACACGTTGTTGAGCTTCGTCATGAACTGGTACGTAGAGGTGTTCGTGTAGTTGGACGGCCACAAAGGCTCACGGTTCATCTAGGCAAATGTCAGAATATTAGCCGGCAAAAATACCGTAACGACCTACAGGATCGGCGGCGCCAGAGAAGCCCTGCTCTTGGCCATAATACACGATGGGAATACTAAAGCCGGTTGAATACGATAATGCATGCCAAAAAGTAAATAAACATACCCATCAGACATGAAGTTGAAAGTCATGGCGTTCCACAGACTCTGCGGATCGACGGACAAATTGTGCCAGCGCGGCAGATCCTGGTTCTCCAAGAAGTTACCGAGCACACCAGGGTCCTGCAAAGCGTCAGTCTCACATCACAACTCTTAGAAAATCCCCGCAGACAGCATACCTTGAACTGAGCCTTCGACTGGTCAACCATATCGGTCAACGCCGACATGTTCTGCGCGCCGGGGATCGCAAACGCCTCGACCAAGGCCGTATACATCGGGTACTGCAGGATCGCATCCATGGAATTCGCGCCTTGGAACTGTGCGGCGAAGCTGTCGACGCCTAATAAACATCTGGCTCGCAAAACACAATGTATCGCGCCACGTACCCGATGTCATCGCCGAAGACTTCACCTATACAGTAGACACCTGCTGCGCCGCAAAATTGCGGCCAGAAGTCGATGTTGACGTGCCTAATATCCCGCGTCAGCCTCAAGCGAATTATGGAATAGAGGATCCATGAGTGTGCGTACTTTGCGGCGTCGATACGGAGACCGTCGATATTGTACGTCTGGACGAGCTGCTTGATCCAGCTCTGGTACCCAGAGATGACGGTGGGGTTCGTGGTGTTGAGATCCGGAAGAGGCACGTTAGTATCACCGAGCCAGCACAGCTGCTCACTGGTGTAGTTACTGTAGTCGACAGGGCAGTACGTGTGATATTGTGACTACATCGGCGTGAATGACCGCACGGAAAAGAAAATAAGCTCAAGCAACACACCTTCTCCTTGAAGAGATATTTGGACAAGTCAGGCGTCAAGGACGTGGACATCACATTGTTGACTACGACATCAACCATCAGGTACCTGCCACTGCGGTCAGACCACGGCGTATAGTTAGGAGGTCAGCTGCTCACATCCCACGCCGGTGGACCTCATTGGACAGAGCCAAAAGGTCATCCGCGGTACCAAACTTGCTGTTCAGCTGCGAAACATCAGCGATCCAGTAACCATGGTACGCGTCGCCGTACGGCGTGCGTGCGCCCTCGTAGTTCTGCGACACGGGGCTGATCCAGACTGTGTACGGGTCAGCGGGGAGGACAAGGGGCGGCGCAAAGCGCACGGCGCGACGCACTCGCAGTGAAGCCCGCGTCCTGGATGTAGTCCAGGTTCTCGCGGATGGTGTTCCACGTCCCGCCGCACCACGTCTGCTTCGCGGGGTCGCATGCGGTGGGGTCGGCGCCCTGGGGCAGGGCGTAGCGGTCTGTGATGATCCTAGGAGGGAGGGATGGGTCGGTAGTCACGCGGAGAGCAACGCGGCGCATACTGGTAGATAGAACGGCTCCTCCACTCGTCGGCGGTGGCTGCGAGCGCGGCGTGCGCGAGGGCCAGAGAGAAGAAAAGAGTACAGAAGGAGAACATGGCGCGGGGGTAGGTAGCGGATTACGGGGAGGGGGTATACGGCGCGCACGACGCCAGCAGAGGTATAGGAATGAACGTGAGGGTAAAGAGGGTGGGTATCAGCGTGCGCTGAGGACGAGCTGGAATGGAGCTCTGCGCGGAAGCCTCGAGCCTGGATAGGAGAGGACGAGGGTCAGCAAGGGGTGTTTTGAAAAAAAGATGGGACGACCTGCGGATGGATGGAGACCAACTTGGACGACGTCGGGCGAGGGAAGGCCTTTGAGGACCACGCCCTGCACACGGTCACGCCTGATCCTCCTCAACCAGGCTGGGCCGGACGAGAAAGTATGGCTGAACCGTTAGGCGCCATCACCCCGGATCACAGCCCGCGTCGTGTGATTGGCTCGCCGAGGAGTTCGCAACGACCGCCCGCCCTTCCCGTGTCTTCCCCGGACTTTAGACTGACGTTTCCTGCCACGCGCCGCCACGAGCCACCGCCGATCCTGTGGAGCCCTCGATTGCGGAAGTAAATCCGCGCTCCAAACCCAGCAGGACGAGGGACTAACCCCCCGTTTGGCAGCGCCACGTGCGCAGACCAGACCCGCCGGTGCTGGTCGTCGTCCTCGCGTCGCCGTCTCGCTTGCTGCGGTGCTTGTGATGTGACCTTCCTGCTCAGCGCTGCCCGGCTTCGTGCTGCCAACCGACTCGCGGCCGCACTTTCTCTTGGCACTTCGAAAGGCCATTTTTGCCCGCGTCGGGAAACTGCCGAAAAAGTCGCCGCAATTGGGGTTAGGGTCTTACGTAAGCGTTTGGCCTCGAATTTTCGCCGACCCGCGCTTTGCGTCTTGCACGCATCGATATGTCCGGCAGACAAGGTGGCAAGCTCAAGCCTCTCAAGGCGAGTCGCGGCGAGTCACATTGTGTGCTTTGATGTCTTACAATTGCTCTAGGCTCCCAAGAAAGACAAGAAGGACGAGGACGAGGACGATGCTGCCTTCAAGAAGAAGAAGCAGGAAGAGGCTGCTGCTCTTAAGGCAGCTAGGGACAAGGGTGAGTGCGCACGTCTTTAACCATGCGAACATGAGTTGATATTCTGGTATAGCTTTGAAGGGTAATCCTTGACTTCCTCGTACATAGTGCCCATAACTTATCGATCTGCATTAGGGGGCCCTCTGGGCGGAAGTGGTGGTATCAAGAAGTCAGTCCCTTTCAGGTTCGTCTTACCGTATACTTACGTTACTGTAGGTCGGGAAAGAAGTAATCGATCAATCGGATCTCAACCCATGCCACTCAGCCACTCTTCCGCAGCCCTACCGTACCTGTAACCCAGTGAGCCCGAGCCCGCATCCCATCGCACACGGATCCTCTGTACCATCTCCCACTTGTAGCACCTCAGACTGCTCTATAATCCATGTTATTGTATGCTGCGTTTCCGTTCCATTTCACCAGACCGATACAGTGCATGCACGCTCAAAAGTCTTAGGTACCAGGTCCACCGCGCAAACCACTCCTTCCCTCCCCTTATAAGTTAACCGGATACTAATCCTCCAATTCCCCTAGATACAGCTATCGCCCCATCGTTCCTGGATATCGTTCATCGCACAAGCCCGACGTTCAGCACGACCGGCCTCGGAGGCGCCAGCACCGCCTCCACGTCGAACGGCACCTTGATGCACCCCGAATGGTCCCACGGGCCCCTCTTCAACGGCGCGTCGCCGCCCCTCGTCTGCATCTGCGGCGACCCTAGGCGCGACTCGCCCTCACTCACACTCCCCCTCCTCGACCCCGGCGACGACACCGGCGAGCTCGCCGCACTATCCGTCCCTGCCCCCGTATGCCCGAGCCCCCACACGCTCGGCATGTGCACGACGATGTGCGCCTGGAGGTCCTCCTCCGCGCTGGCTGGGAGGAGCTCGTCGATGCTGTGCGAGCGCGCGCGTGGGCGGGAGGCGCGCGGGAGGGCGGCGGCGGGGTGTGGGTAGAAGGCGGGGCGGGGGAGGGAGGGGAGCGTGTGTTTGGGGCGGTTGCGGAGGGGCGTAGGGCCGGGGACGAGGCGTAGGGGGGTCGGGGGTGCGCGGCGGGGCATGGTGGTGGGTTGTATGCGTGTGGTGGGTGGGTGTGGTAGTGGTGTGGTGAATGCGATCTTGGGGACCTGCAATGAGCCAAATGCACGGTGAGGCGTGGTCTAGAGCCCTCTCCAGAAGCAAGACGATGAAGGACGAAGATCTTACCTCAAGATGAGCTGACAAGATGGACGCTACGACGCTTCAATATCGACTCTTGAATGCGGTCAAAAATATAGACACAAGCCCGGATCAACCTGGCAGCCTGTCCAAAGCCTCAAGCTTGGACTAATGAACGAACGAAAGAGAGCCACAAAAGGGCGAAAGCGAAAGCGAAGACGAAGACGAAAGACGCAGCGACCAGCTCGAGCGAGGCAGACCGAGAGGACAAGGCGCACGGCGACAAGCAGGGGGCGGGGTCGCTATGATGCTGACATAAGCTGATACCACCCAACACGAGGCGCGATGCGTGACGCATGATGCGTTGATGGGAAGTCTATGCTGTGGCGACCGCAATGTGACAGCGCGCGCCGGGTGTCAGTCGCATCTTTCAAGTCAAGTAGCCACGATGTCGACTTGCTGCCGACTGCGAGCCACGAGGGACGAAAGGGAACTCAAGGAAACGAGAGTCGGGTGCGCGACGCGACGGCCGACGCGACTGGGCTGCGAGGGACCTGCAAGGCACGATCTGACGGCTCATCCGTTGAGTCGCGTGCCCGTGCCTCGCGCGTCCCTAGTAACAGCCCGTCGACGTCGCCGACGTTCGAATAGAAACACTCAGCTGTGCAGTGTGCACTCGCAAATATGACGCGTGCGGACGCGTGGAGAGGGCGTGCATCACGGAGCGTACCGCCGTTGGCCCAAGTCTCCCACAGGGCCTGTTATGGATCCGAAGAGAATGCTATAGGAGGGAACAGTGTGTATAGTACAGATGCGGGGTGGGACCTGGGTGCTACGCGCTGTCGTCGTCGCGGATGGGGCGGTAGTGCTTCATTAGCTGGACCTTGAATTCTGCGAAAATATATTGTTTCAGCCAAGGCGAAGGGCTGGAAGATGTAAGAGCGCACCGTCTGGCTTGTTCCAAAGGGACGCAGCCTCAGAGTTCAGTGGCGAGGCGTTGTTGGGTTCTGGACCGGGCGGTCAGTTAATTAAACGACGGCCGTCGGGGAAACACACAAAACGGCGCACCTCCGAGCAGTGATTGCAGCGAGAGCAGGATCGTCTGCACGCTATATACCGCGGACCACTTGTCCTAAACCAAACCGCACGTCACAACCTGCCACGCGTGACACGTACAAGGAGGCGCACCTGGAGGATGTCGAGGCAGATCGCACCGCCGTTGATGTCGACGTTTGGGTGAAAGCAGGGCGTGTCGAACTTGATCGCGGGGGCTGAGTAGGGGTAATTTTGGGGGAAGACTATCGATATCTTGAACACGAGGCCGGAATAGATCTGTGCAGGGCGCGCGTCAGCGTCGAGCGTATGAATAGGTTGAGAGGCACCGCACCGTGGCCATAGGGCCCTCTATTGTGCCCACCCATTCGTAAAGATTCGCGTCTGACTTGGGAAACGCGGACTGGAACGCTGCGTTAGAATATCGCGCGAAGGCAGCTGCAGAGAGGTGAAACGTACAATCCCCGGTGAGGCGGACATCTGAGGTACGACAAAGGTCAGCTCGCGCACGCCAAGGAGCTGCATAGCACGGACGCACCATGAGGGTCATGAGCTCATTGCTCAGCCTGCAGAGACCGGTGTACGGATGAGTGGCGCGGGCACAGAAATAGACGTGCAGCGCACCGTTTTGTCACACTGCCCGCAGCCTCGGCGGGCGCGCCGGCGGTTTGGGTCTTTGGGGGCACGCGGGCAGCAGCGGTCGGGGTTGTGGTCGCCATCGTCGACGTCGTACGCGTGCAGAAGAGTGAAGAATAGGGCGGGGGAGCGGTGGCCGGTGGCGTTTTGGTTCAAGTTCGTTCGGTGCACGCGCCGGGCCCGCACTCGAGACGCGTCCGAAAATGTGGCCCACGTGGAAATTACCTAATTTCCGTGATAAGGGGGTATTTTTGACTCTCGGCCGCGGTGACATACGCTGCTTACCGGGCGCTCTTTTAGCTCGCGGCGGCGGTTGCGCTCGCTTTCGTCCTTTCCTCCCTCCACCTCGTCCTCGTCCTCGTCCTCCACCCTGGCCCGCCCTCGATGTCCAAGTTCACGCCCTCGCCGCAGGAGGTAGCCCTTGTCAACCAGATATTCACCCAGGCCGACGCCCAGAAGATCGGCGTCGTCACCGGCGAGGCCGCCGTCAAGATTTTCAGCGGCTCGAAGCTCGCTCCCACCGTCCTCGCCGAGATATGGAACCTCGCAGACGACGACCACAAGGGCGTGCTCACGCGCAAGGATGTGGCTGTCGCCGTGCGCTTGCTCGGCCACGCACAGCGCGGCGAGCGGGTCAGCGAGGAGCTCATCCACAAGCGTGCGTATCGTTCTAGCCCCCGCCTCCGCTGGCGTGCTTTTCTCCTTGATCTCTTAGCTCACTTTTGTTGATATTGGCAGCGGGTGCTGTGCCGTCCATTGAGGGTCTCAATGCACCCATCAGCGGGCAGCTGTCGGGTGTCCCCTCGACCAAGTCCCCACCCCCGCCCGCATCGGGCTTACCGCCCCTTACTCCGCAAGACAAAGCCAAGTTCATGAAGCTCTTCACCAGCTGCGGACCCGTGAGCGGCATCCTCCCCGGCGAGAAGGCCCGCGACGTGTTTGTCAAATCCAAGCTGCCCGTGGATAAGCTGTCTCAGATATGGTATGCGTCATACTTTACGGTTTCAAGCGCGCAGCGCTAACGGCTTCGCAGGACGCTCGCAGACACGAAAAACCGCGGTGCCCTCGACGCCACCGATTTTACGATTGCTATGTACCTCATCCAAGCTTCAATGTCTGGACAGCTGCAGGCTATACCCCGGAACCTTCCGCCCTACCTGTATGACCAGGCGAAACCTGTCAGCGAAGGCATCGTCTCGCACGCGACGGGTGGCAGCGGCTCTTTCAGCCCGACGTCGCTCGGTGGGTTCCCACCGCGTCCTGTCAGTGTCCTCCAACCACAGTATACGGGTCAATCCGCGTTGCAAGCACAAATGACCGGTCAGAAGCCCAATCTATCTAGCCCTCCACGCTCGGCCTCCATTCCGGCTTTCCCTCCCTCGCCGTCGCAGATGCAATGGGATGTAACAGCTGCTGAGAAAGCGTCCTCAGACCAGTATTTCAACAACCTTGACACGCAGAAGAGGGGATACATCGAGGGCGACGTCGCCGTACCGTTTATGGTTCAGTCCAAGCTATCTGATGACGTCTTGGCCCAGATCTGGTTAGTGATTTCGCTACATGTCATCAAAGATACAAAAACTAACGTACGCTCCCTAGGGACCTTGCTGATCTCAATAATGACGGTCGCCTCACGAGGGACGGCTTTGCTGTAGCCATGCATCTGATCCAGCACAAGCTGTCTGGAAAGGACCTGCCCTCTACGCTGCCGCTCACGTTGATACCGCCTTCGATGCGCAACGCAGCTCCAGCGCAACCGCCTCGGCCGCCTGTTCCCGATGCAATCAAGGATCTCATTTGGGACGAGACTCCTCCGCAGAGTGCCACAGCCGCCCAGGCGCCTCCTGTGTTCCCCCCGCCCCCGACTTCGAGCACTATCTCGCCGCAGCACACGGCGCAGCAGCCCACTGCGAACATCTTTGGTGCGGCGAGCGATCCGTTCGCTAGTACGTCTTTTGGCTCAAATCTTGCCGCCCGTGGTAAGCATACAAACAAAACTTTTTCGAGGCAAACGTAATGACCAACCATTCTATAGCTACATCGCCGCCAGTACACAAGGATTTGCTGGGCGACGATGACGAGCCTGTTGCGCCATCTCCCCCTTTGCAAGACAAGTCTGCGGAAATTGGCAATGTCCAGAATCAACTGCACTCGACTAATCGTGCTTTGGAGACCGCCAAGAATGAGCGTGTTGACCTCGAACGCAAGTTGTCTGAACAAGCAACGCAGCTGTCTGCGCTGCAAACCCAGTTATCCTCAGCAAAGGCGTCATACGAGACTGAGAATCGTCTGCTTGCCACGCTTCGCGAACGGTTCTCCACGCAGAACACTGACATCCAGAAAACCCGGACGGACCTGATCCGCGCAGAGAGCGACCTCAGCGCCGTCCGCGTCGAGAAGGCCGAGGTCGAGGGCGCCGTCCTGCGCGACAAGGAGGAGGTCCGCGAGCTGCAGCGCAAGATGACGGAGGTCGGCTCGGAGGTCGAGATGCTCAAGGCCGAGATCGAGAAGGCGAAGAAGGAGGCGAAGCAGCAGAAGGGCCTCCTCGCCATCGCGAAGAAGCAGCTTGCGACGCGCGAGGCGGACCGCGCGAAGGTCGCGAAGGAGCTCGAAGACGCGCAGGCTGAGGTGCAGGCGGCGACGCGGGAGCGCGAGGCGGCGGAGGCGGAGCTCGCGAAGGTGCCTGAGCCGAACGTGATCTCCCCCGAGCGCGTGGCGTCGCCTGCCTCGGACAACAGTCTCCTGTTCGCGGCGGCGCAGCCGTTACCCGCGAGTCCCGACCCGGTCCCCGCAAGCCCTGCTATCAGCACGAAGAGCACGAACCCGTTCGAGAGACTTACTTTGGGTTCGGCGTCGCCCCCGTCACGGACGACGTCTCCGTTCATGCCTTTGGCCGGCGCTGTGGCGATGGCGGCACCTGTACCCGCTGCCCCACCTGCTGCTGCACCAGAGCCTGCGCCAGCTTCGACTGCGTCCGCTGGCGATCCGTTCGGCTTCGACGATGCCTTCGCGGGCGAGGAGCATGTATCCTCAGGCGATCAGACGACGACGACGGAGGAGCCTACCTCAGCTACTACGGATGCCTCGCAGGCTGAGGGCTCCCCCTTCGGTTCTGCGGCCGTTACGCCCGCTGCAGTTGCAGACCTCGCGTCTCCCGCCGAGACTGACCACTTCATGACGCCGCCCACGAGCGCCGCAGTTCCAACTTCTGCAGTTGAAGAGAAACCAGTGGAGAAAGCAGCTGACAGCAAGTCTGCTGACGTTCCGGCCCCTAGTGATACTACTGCAGGCACTGAAGAGGCCACCGACCTTGACCACCAACTTAAGGAGCTGGAAGTTGAGGAGTCCGACAGCGACAGCGAGGACGATGAGCCCCTGAATGCTGTCAAAGCCAAATTAAAGTCGGATAGCCCTGCCCCTGACTCGCAAACCGGTACTTCAGGGTCTGCCTTCGATGATTCCTTTGGCATCGCGAGTACCTCCACCGTGACGGCCCCTGCTACAGCCTCGCCGCCTGCCCAGCCAGCCCCTGCCGCAGCGTCCCCTTTCCCGCCTAGCTCCAGCACGGAGACCACCAAGGCACCGGTGAAGGCCACGTCCGAGGCGCCCTCCACACCCGAAGCACCCGCCACCGTCAGCGACTTCGACGAGGCCCTGGGCAAGCTCTCCGGCTCCGGCACGTCCAACTTCTCGCACGTGTCGCAGTTCACGTTCGACTCTGCGTTCGAGGACGATTTCGATTTCGCCGCGGCGAAGGCGGCGACGGCGTCCTCGTCGTCGCCCACTGCTGCTACCCATGCCGCTGCTGCGGGCACGTCGTCGCCGTTCCCGCCTGCGCCTACGCAGTCGGCGGCGCCGTCAGGGTTTGATGCGGTGTTCATACAGCAGCCCAGCACGAGCGCGGCTCCTGCTGTGCCTGCACCGGCTGCTGCCCCCGCACCTGCGCCTGCTCCCGCGCCCGCTGCTGCACCGGCGACATTCGCGCCATCTCACCCGTTCGGATCGCCGTCAGCGTTCCCGCCCGCTCCCACCACTACGGCTCAGCCCACTCAGCCTGCTCAGTCTCGCCCTTTCTCGTTTGACGAAGCGTTCGGCGCTGTGGCTGCGCCCAACGCAGCCCCAAGCACTTTCACTCCCGCCAGCAACCCTGCGCAAGCTATCTCGTTTGACGACGCCTTCGGCTCCGACAGTCTCGCACTGAACAACTCCTTTGGTTCCAATGCTCACTCCGCGGCCGGCTCGCCTCCTCCGGCCCAGAAGTCTTCCGCTCCTTTCCCTGCTTCTGCTTCATCTCCTTCTTCCCCTATCCGCGCCTCGTCTTTCACGTCGTCCATGCGTTCCCCCTCTCCGCCTCCGCGCCAGACGTCTCCACCCCCACGTCTCACGTCTCCCCGCCCCCGGCCTTCCACAGCCTCCTCGGACAAGGAGAAGTCCACAAGGCACTCTAAACTTAGTGTAAGGAGCATTCATTAGTGCACAGCCTTCGTGACAGCTGACTCTATGCGTCGTATTTCCAGATCCGCCTGCCCTTCGGCAGGAAGAAAGCCAAGCAGCACGACCCCATGCCGTCGCATCTTGCGCACTCGCAACTGCTTGAGGAGTCGTTCGCTAACGGGGCCGCCGGCGGGACGCCCGCCGCGGAGGACGATATCGAGGCTGTCAAGACCCTGTGCAGCATGGGCTTCAGTCGCACTCAGGCCGTGACTGCGCTTGAGCAGCACGACTATGATGTGCAGCGTGCTCTGAATAGCCTTCTCGGTGAGTCTTCTGCGAGACCATCGGCCTCGCGGCGGTTTTCGCTGATGAGACGTTCAGGAGCCCGGTAATCGATTCCTGGAACGTGTGAACCGTCTGTGTCTTGTCTGCGTTTGTTTTACATCTTACTCTCCCTCCCTCTGCTTTTCTGCGTTTTTCCATATCACAGGTGCTACGCCTGAACGTCCCTCCTTTGGATATCTTTATGGCCTTTCCTATATTCTGCTTCCTACTTCTCTTCGGCCTAATCTTACCTTATGAATGGACGTTTCGCTAAATATTGTGTAATGCATTGTACTTCACGCAAACGATTTTCTTTATGCTACAAGCGCGGCGAGCCCTGCAAGTGTAGCCGACCCCGGTAGAGTCGCAGTTCTTGACATACGATGACCTAGGAGGAATGTTTCTCGGCTAAACACAAGCGTAGCGCGTTATTCCAGTTCCCTGCCAGTGAAGCGTTCGACAAGCTCATCCCCTTGGAAGTACCTGCCCCTGAAAAGTTTGCAAGGGGGACAATTGACGACTCCTCTTGCCTTGTACTATTCGAACTATGCAGAACCCCTTGCTTTCTGCGGGCTATTGTGCCCCGCGCGACTCGGCAGCGCGTTGCACGGAAAACCGAGCTGCTATATATCAGACGCGAATCCATCCCATCATCCGCCCGAAGTGGTACTCTTCCCTTGCTTAATGCCAACCTTTGACCTGGTCGTGGTCGGTTGTGGTCAGTATCTGCTCTGCGCACATTTTAAAGCTGCATAATGTGCTGATATGTTTCGTTTAGGAGGGGGGCCGAACGAACACAACCTGTCGAGGTGAGGAACACCGCTTCCTGGCTGGTCTCACGACCCAATACAACTCTCAATGATCGCCCGCAGCTACCTCCTCAAGCCCTGCAGCTCGCCATGGATGGACGGAATAATCGCGTTGGAAGCAGGTGCGTCCTTCTGCGTCCTATTCGAAGAAGCTTCTCAACTAATACTCCGCCCTACATGCACGTAGGCTCGGGACTTGGCGCGCTGGCTCGCATACTGCAGGCCGATCCTGATCTCTTCGGTGCTCGACCGGCTGGTGAGGGGTCCTCGTCAGCAATAACGCCTCTGGAGGTGCTATCCTGGATTCGGTGAGTCCCCGAGACAAGAGCTGCGCCGTCGCAGTGGTCCGCGCTTTAAACGAACTGAACTGACCACTAGCACGTCGTTGACTCGGACTTGGGCAGGTGTTACATGATTACTCATGCCCACATGGATCATATCAACGGGCTGGTTCTATCTGCAGGGTCTGTACCTGGGGGACCACGCCCTGTGTACGCAATGAATCAAACGCTAAAGGGTATCGAGACCGTCTTTTCCGACCGCCTGTGGCCCAACCTGGCTGCATGGGACGGACAGGAACGTCCCGACGCCGCTCTTATCCTGACAGAGTGAGTCTAAGCAGCGTATACATCCCGAGGTGACGTCGTATTCACAGTCACGCAGGCTGCACGGCGACACAAATGAATACCGGTCCATAATGGACGGCATCTCTGTGCGGACCATGCCCCTCAGCCACGGGCTCTGCGGCTCGCATGCGGACGCCCCGACGTACGAGAGCACCGCGTTCTTCATACGTCATGACCCGTCTTCGCAAGAGTTCCTGTTCTTCGGCGACGTCGAGCCGGACAGCGTGGCACGCCACCCCCGGTTGCGCAGCGTCTGGGCGGCGGCCGCGCCCAAGGTCCCACATGCGCTTTCCACCCTCTTCATCGAATGTTCTTTCCCCCGCGGCAGGCCGGACGGTGTCCTCTATGGGCACCTGAGCCCGGAGCACCTCGCCGCGGAGCTGAGCAGCCTTGCAGAGGAAGTGGTCAGCCACCGTCGGAACGCGAAAGACCTCGCGGACGACACACGGGCCCGCAAGAAGCAAAAGCGGAACCCGGTTCTGCCTGAGGACCTGCACGGTGCCTTGGACGGTCTGCGTGTATTTATTATTCACTGCAAGGAGGACTTGCAGCTTCAGTACGACCGGCCGATGCACGATATTATAGCCGATCAAGTACGCTCTTTGGTCGACGAGAAAGAGCTCGGTGCGGAAATACACGCGGCGGCTCAAGGCATGCATATTTGTACGTCCCCACACCCGTTCCATCCACTGCGTTCGACTGACAGACCGACAGATGTATAGGACATAAGTCCATCTGCTCGGCTTAATAATATATGAACTCTAGCTGTGATCTATGTATCCCTAGCACCGACGTTACCCCCTCGACCCACTGTATCCATAGGTTCCCCCGCCCCCGCCCTATACACACCTCTCATGCCCACACCCTACGTCCCATGCACGCCATGCACACGCATCTACATCCGGGGATTTATTCATTTTCCTGGTCATAAAGTATCGTAAAGAGGTATATCGGACGAATTACAGGCATATCATACGAAGGACCGCGCCCCGACCCTCCCGCTACACTAGTGGCTATAGATGCAGTCTATCATGACGGTAAGGCAAGGCAGAAGAATACGTGTGCACCCACGGACAAGGGCGCAGAGAGCACAGAGAGCGTCCGAGGCGGATGTAAGGGAGACGACACGCGTCGTTTATGACGACGCGTAGAGTTTTACGACGCCGTCTGCGCCCGCGCTGGCCATCACCGGGAGCGTGGGGTGGAACTCCACCGCGAGAACGCCCTCTTGGGCCTTGACGCGGTGGCTGGTGACCTCCTGGACGCATGCGCGCGAGCCGAGGATGTCCCAGAAGCGGACGGAGCAGTCGTGGCTGCCGGACACCAAGGCAAAGCCTGCGGCGTCGAGAGAGACGGACATGACGGCGTCCAAGTGTGCTAGGATCGAGTGTGTACATTGCCCTGTGGCCAAAATATAAATACGAGGTAGGCAGTGTAACAGTAAGAGGCTTACCAGTGGCGAGGTCCCATATGCGGATGTACTTGTCAGCATGGCCTGTGACGAGCAGCGGCATCGTAGGATGCGACACGATGCTACTGGCTTCACCGACAGTTTCGCCCTCTGCGAGCATGACGTCAACTAGAAGCAGAGACATCACAGTCACTCGGTAACTCACCCTTCTCGATATCACTCCGCAACTTGAGGACCTCCTTGCCGTTCTCAATGTCGAAGATCTTGATGACCGCATTCCTATACGCAACCGCCACCTTCTTCAAATCCGTCTTGATCGCCTCGACCGCACACGCCCCCGGTCTGCCCTCCGCCCCCGCCTCCTCCTCCACCGGCGGCGCATCGAGCCCCTCATAGCCCCAGCTCAGCCTCAGCGACCCGCCCCCACTCGGCCCGCTCACGTCCCACACCTTGACGGCGCCCTCCGCGCCGACGCTGACGAGCGTGCCCTCGTCGCGCACGAGCGCGAGGTCCCACACGACGTCCGTGTGCCCGACGAGCTCGCCGCGCGCGAGCGTCGCGTCGTACGGCGCGTACGTCGTGTGCGCCGCGGCGGGGAGCGCCCAGACGCGGATCGACGAGTCCATCGAGGCGGAGTACAGCAGGCGTTTCGTCGGCGAGTGCACGAGGCGCGTTATGGGCGCCGAGTGCCCGCGCAGCGTGAGCTGCGGCTCGACCTCGGTCGTGATGCGCGCGCTGGGAGCGGGTGGGGGTGGGGGTGAGTGTCTGGGGGGCACGTGTGTGAGGTGAGGACTCACGCGGAGGACGCTAGGCTCGCGACGTCGACACGCCAGATCTTGACTGTGTTGTCGTCCCCACCGGTGGCGAGACACAGTTCGCTGGGGTGGAATGCAATGGCCCGCACTGCATCTAGATGGCTGTTGAGGTACGTTAGTAAACGGCGCGGGTGTGAGCATAAATAAGGGACAGGATGTAAGGCGAGGCATAGGCATGGCTGATGGATGAGGGACGAAACAATACATCATGAGATAAAGACTGACTTCCGTAGAGTTCTCTTCGGTTTCCATATCTTGCCCGATTCGCCCTCCCCAATCTCCGCGCCCTCCTCATCCTCGACATCCGGATCCTCGCCGTGCGCTTTTGCAACCTCTTCTTCGTCCGCCTGGGACCGCTGTTCCCAAGACGCCGCCCCGCTCACAACCTGGCCCGCCTGGCCGACGCGTGCCTGCTCAGCGGCTTCTCGCAGCCTCTCCTTCCAGTCGCCGTTCTCGTCGCGGAAGATCGCTGTTAATTGATTTTGCTGGGCGCTCGCCTGTTCCTGCTGAGCCTCGTTCTCGGTCTCCTTGCCCTCCGCTGGGTGCTCCGGCGGTTGCTGGGCAGGCTGCAGTTGCACCTGTGGGCCGAGGGGGCCGCCGGTTTGCGGCTGCTGGTTCTGCATGACGGCGGAGCCCAGAATGCCGGCGCGGTCGAGCGGGTTGCCTTGCGAAGACGTCGAGGCCGGTGCAGACGGCGGGCCGGAGATCATGGACATGCCGCTCAGAATTGGGTAGTCCTTGACGTCAGGCATCACTTTGCGTGGTCTGCCGTTGAACGCTACCGGGTCGAACGTGGGCACTGAGGGCATCTGTAATGGGAGGTTTGAGTTGTTCAGAAGCGGCCTGTTTGGCAACGGGTTCATGGCCTGTGGAGATGTCAGATAGGAGATCTCTTGTAGACATCTGACATCCTGTAAGACGATTAACGGAGTGATACGAAGATTGGGGCGCACTGTTTAAGATAGTCTCGACTTCTTGCCCGGCTCTTTGGGTCGCGACCAGGTGGCGGTTTGCCTAATGTGCCCATAGTCGGTACAGGTCCATTTTGTACCGGCCAGTTGGACGCCGATGACCACGTCTGTGTCTTTCGAACCGGCCCCGAGCCGTTCGTGAGTGCAATCTGGCCTTCTGGTGGCAGTGGCGAGTCTGCATGGCGATTAATACTGAGCGCGACCACGTCACGCTACCAACAACCGAGGCGCACCTTCGCTCCTGGGCGAGCTGCCGCTGCTCCCTTCATCTTTTTGCGACGTGCCACCCATGTGCGACTGTATCGAGGCGAGCTTGGAGGGGGGTGCGCCCTGCCCCGCGGGCTGGGTGAGCTGCTTCGACCTGGGCAAGCGGGACACGTCAGGCGGGCACACGGACACGAGAACGGACGGACGCACCGCTCGACACGGAGGGCGTACTCGAGCATTTTGATGCGCCTCATGAGATCGAGCTTGACGTTGTCGAACGAACGCCGCTCGCCCTCGAGGAGGGCGATGCGGGCCTGCAGGGGGTCGGGGTCAGCGGCGGCGACGGACGCGCCTGGGGGCGTGCAGCGGGCTCATACGCACCCGCATCTCGGCCCGCTCGATCTCCCACTCGTTTCTGTCGCGTTCGTATCGCCGCCATTCGGTCTGGAGGAAGTGGAGGACGCTGGAGAGCGTGAAGTCCTGGCCGCTCTGCGGGGGCAGCGGGATCTCGCTCGGCTGGGGGCCCTGCTGCTGCTGGGGGCCCTGTTGCTGGCCCTGCTTGAGCTGCTGCTGGACTTGGAGGTTGGGGCCCAACATGGGGAGCTGGATGTGTTGAGGAGGGAGGAAGTGGGAAGAGGCAGCGGCGGAGCCAGTCTTTGCGTGCGCGCGCGGAGGTTGCCCCGCGCTGGCTTGCATACTCCCAGGCTCTGCCCGACGACACAATCTCCTACCGCGATGTGAAGTGATAGGAAAAAAGACAGAAAATAGTGTGAGACGTCCTGGACAGGCTGTGTGTTGGATAGCGTCGAGAAAGCAGCGGAACGGCCAGCAGGCAGGCCCGCAATTAAATCCATCTTCAAAAACGCATTCTAGAGCCTCGTTCTCTGCCTGCACGCGCCGCCCGGGAGATCCAATTGTCACCCTCCCTCGGGTGCTTGGGCCTTTCTCCTCACCAGACCACTCTCTACCTACTTTCACTCATTTTCGTCTTATTTTCGCCACTGTAGATTGTTGTAGATCACCGCCACTTGCGAGTTGCGACACAATCTCACATCAAGTGTCTGAAACACCGCTGGGCATACTACACTGCATAAATAGTCTACAGCAATACAATCCGTTGTTACAGTAGAATAGACAAAGTCAGTCTCAATCGTGCATTCAGCTCGTCTCGGGCGGTATGTTCTCCTGATACGGCGGCGGCGGCTCGTCAGAGTCCGGCCGCGTCTGCTCGACGATGGCGGGCACAGAGGCCATCGTCTCGGGGCTGGCGGTGGCAGACTGCTGAGCAGACGCAGGGCCCGTGCTGGTATCCTCATACACAGGCTCGAACAGCGCAGGCGGCACGCTCTCGGGCAGCGCCTGCCCCGCCAGCCGGCCGCGCACCAAGAACATCACCACCGCGAACTCGCCCTTGTCCAACCGTCCGTCGCCGTCCCTGTCCGCCAGGTCCCTACCAGTCCACAGCATCAACACCAGCTCGCACAATTCAAGAATTGGATCAGGGACGCACCAGATCTGCGCGAGCACCCCCGGCGGGAGCTTCGACCGGCTCAAGAACGCGACCGCCGCCTCGCCCTCGACGCTCCCCTGCTTCCACGGATCGAGCTGGTCGAAGAACCGCTCCGCGCTCGCGCGGTCCGCCGCGGACAGCGCCCACGTCCACTCCGTCGTCGTCACCGGCGGCAGCACCGGCGAGCCCGACTGCGACTGCGTGCGCGGGGGGAGGGGCGGGGCGGCCGAGGGCGCGCGCGGGGCGGAGGAAGGTGTGCGCGAGGGGAGGGGCGGGGGGATGTTGATGCTGATGTTCGGGCTGGCGCTGGCGCGGGTGTTGGTGCTGAAGGAGGCGGACGCGGGCGTGCTGGGCGACACGGGCGGGGACGTGCCCGTCCGCGGCGGCGCGCGCGTGCTGATCATCGGTATCGGCATCCTCACAGGCTCCTCCGGGCCCTCGAAATCAATAAGCTACACAACCCACAAAGCAGGCGCATCGTCATCAGCAACGCATTCCTTTACAACGCGGACCCAAACAAAGCGGACTCACGAGCTCTTCGTCGGGGCGCTGGGGCGTCGGGAACGCGGGGGTCTGCGAGCGCGAGCCGGCGCGACGGAAGGCGGGGGGCACGAGGCTCGCGGGCAGCACGGGGGGGAGCTCCTGCCCGCTCTCCCGGCTCTGGATGAGGTACAGCGCGACCGCGAACTCGTCCCGCGACAGCCGCCCGTCTGCGTCGACGTCTGCCAGGCGCCTACATTATCCAGCGTGCAAAAAAAAAAAACACAAAATACAAAATGCACAGTGCAGAGTTGTTCGGTGAGCACAACCAGAGAAGAGAAAAGATGCACGAGGCACGCACCACACCTGCGCCGCCGCGTCCTGCGGCAGCCCGCTCTGCATGAAATGCGACCGCGCGGCCTCCCCGTCCAAGAACCCCGCCCCGCGCTCGTCCAGCACCTCAAAAAACGCGTCCGCGCTCGCCCTTACCTCCGGCGAGACCGTCCACGGCTGCGTGCCCGGCACGGGCATCCCCGTGCCCGACGTCGAAGAGGACTGTTGTACGGGTATAGGAACAGGCGCGGAGGCAGGGGATGGGGACGGGGCAGGGACGAACCCCGGGGCGGCCTGCGCGGCCTCGGCGTACAGGAACGGCGGGAGCGTCGGCGGGATGGCGGCGATCGCGCCGGACATGCAGCCCTGCACGAGGTACATCGCGACGCAGAACGCGGGGGCGTCGAGCGCGCCGCGCTGCTGCGTGTCCGAGAGCTCCCTGCGGCACGCGGCACAATCATGCAATCAATAGCTGGAGTTGTTGGGAGGAGGGACGATGGACGCACCAGATCTGCCCGAGCGTGCTCAGCGGCAGTTTGGAACGGAGGAGGACGTCGCGCGCGCGCTGGGCTGCGTCCGACGTCACACGCGATAGAATGCATCAGTACATGATATGATATGCTTATACGCGTCGCGGGAGGAGAAGGAAAACGGAAGAAAGGAAGAACGGAAGGCGGGGAAGCGACGACTCGGACTCACCGCTCAAGACGCCGTTCTCGGGCCCGCTGTTGTAAAAGATGTTCACGAACTTCGCGCGGTCCGCTGCGGTGAGCGGCGGGAGGATGGTTGGCGAGGTGCTGGAGCTGCTGAGGCTCGGGCTGAGGCTGAGGCTCGAGGGGCCGCTTTGTGCTTGTGCTTGTGCTTGTGGCTTTGGTGGGGTGTACGAGGAGCTTGGAGCGCCGTTGTACGCCGCCGACGCGTCCCGCCGCGCAGCGTCGAAGCCGTCCAGCGACGCCAACGGGCCCGCTACGTCCCCGTCTCATCAGCCCAAACTCTCACTTCCACCAAGTAAACCAAAACTCACGCGTATTAACCAACCCCTCCTCGACCGTCCTCCCCTGCTGCGCATGCCCGACCAGCCGCAGCGCGACGCCCACACAGTGCCGTCCGCACCGCGCGCTCTCCTCCACGTTCGCGATCTCCCAGACGCGCGCGCGGACGTCGGGCGGCAGGTGCGCGCCCGCGAGGAGCGCGTGCGCGGCGTGCGCGCTGAGCGTCCCGTCGTTGGCGGGGTCGCCGGCGGCGAAGAGCTGGTCGACGAGCGCGGACTCGGCGGGCGTGGGCTGGAAGGCGGTGATCGCGTCTAGTGCGCGGAGCTGTGTAGGGCAGGGCGGTCCGGGTCAGTGGCGGCTCGACATGAATGTATGGAGCGGACTGACTTTGCGCTCGGCATGCTGGCGGGCGCGGTCCTCCTGTTCGGTGCCTGCGCGCAGGAGGTCGTCGTACATCTGCAGTGCATCGAGGAGCTCTTGGTTCGCGGCGAGGAGCTGCGCGAGGAGGCGTTCCTCCTCCGAGCCGGCGGTGCGACTGGTGGAGGAGCCCTGGGCGTGCTCGAGCTCGGCGGTGGCCCAGGGGACGGTCGAGGAGATGAGCTCCTGTGATTTGCGGCACTTGCCCCGGAACTCCTGCGATTCGCCATCACATCAGGCCTCAGAACTATCATAAATTACATCAAGGGCGCGCACCTCGACGAGATCGTTGTTCTTCAAATCCTGCGGCTTCGCGTAGACGATAGCTTCGCGGAGGAGGCGTGCGTTGCCCTTGCCGGCCTCGCACGCCTTGAAGAGCCGCTTGAACTCCTCCTCGCGCGAGGCGATCTTGACCGCGCTGCTGCTGCTGCCTCTGGGATCTCTGTGGACGGTGTTGTTCCTGGAGTACGAGTGCACCTGCGGGAGGGTCGAGAACGGTGCCTCGTACGGGCCGCTCCAGTTGGGCGGCGGACCCGGGGGCGGCGCATATGGGCCTCCTTGTGCTTGGAAGCGGTCCTCGGGGACGCCCCGCCGCTGGCTGAGCCCTGCATGCAAAAGTTAACAAGGAAGAGGACAGAAGGGGCAGGATGAAGGACTTGCAGGACTTGGACAGTTTCGTCCTCATGTTATGTTATCGTGCGAGAAGCGCTGTGGTGATCGTCCCAAGCGAGTGCGAGAACGTGTCCGCGGCTCGCACGAGAAAGGGCTGCAGTCGTGGATAGGAGAGAGGGCGAAAGGTCGGATAGCCAGCAACTATCAGGAGCAGCAGCAGCAGGGGCAGCAGAGGTCCTGGGCTCGCTGGGACCGCTCGGTGCTGCGCAGGTCGACTACGGTCGGCGTACATATCACGCAGTGCAGCGCTTCTGCCAGCTGGCTTCGCACCCGGGCTCAGCAGGCTCATGTGAGCTCGCGGTCGTACTTAGAACGGCTGCAGCCTATGCATAGAACCGTGTTCAGTCGTGCTCGTCGTCGTCTGGCGTGCGCAGCGGCCGTGTTACCGGGCAGAGGCAGGCGGCGCGGGCAGCCCCAGGCTACCAGCTGGCTTCGCAGTCAGAGTCTAGCACGCCGTCGCGTTCTCCGTCGCCTTCGCCCGCTGCTGCTGGCCTCGGTGCCGCTAAAACCCTGCCAGCAGACCGTAAATGAAGCGTTATGAACGGCTCCTGGGCACTATAGAGACCGCGGATTTTCTGGAAGTCAACAGTCGCAACCGCCGATAGCCGACGAGCGAGGGGCTGCCGGGGGCTGCTGGGGGCAGCGTATGTTATTGTCTGTGCCTAGCGAGTCGTAGCACGCCAGAGCACGCCTGTAAAAGCTCGTCAACCCCTCTGACCACCGCTGCCATCATCCTGCGATTATTCTCGGGATTATTCTCGAGATTATCCTCGCCCAGTTCGTAAGCTGCTACCGCGCGCCTAGCGGTCCACGTTTTCATCGACGACCATCTTCTCGCTCTCGCATTCCTCAACTTCTCCCTCCGCATCGTTCTCCTTCACTTTCCACTCGCCCATTTATTTCACCATAACGAGTCTGCTTTCACGACAAACATATCCCCTTTGCATTCTGTATCATCCGCTTCACACACGCCAGTCAGTCCCGCAAGATCATGACCAGCACTTCGTCCACTCCGGATATCTCTACCCTGTCGCTCTCTTCCAAGCCATCCCAGCAACGTCTTCATGACACTTACGATTACGAAGGCAACGGCAGCGGCAACGGCAGGAATCCATACCACTTTTCCACCTCTCCTCCTATCCCAGCTGCCTCCCAGTACAACCCGCTGGGCATCAGCCAGTCTCCCTTGAAGAACAAGACCATGCGTGGCGGCCTGCCCAGCGTAAGTCCTACGAGTGCTCTCTCGCCACACACACAGACTGATTTCCTCCGATCGCATTAGCAGTGGCTCGACAACCCTGCCGGCATGGGTGACAACCGTTCCCTCTCCCCGAACAACAACTCGGACCTCTCGTCTTCCGGAGGCTCGCCCACCATGCCGCACGTCCTCGCACCGACCATCAACACCCCGGGCACGCCCAGCCAAGGCCAGGACGACGAGATTATACCCACGGCGATCGTCATCAAGAACATACCATTCAACGTAAAACGCGAGACGCTCCTTGATATCATCGTACGCATCGCCCGCCCCGTCCCATCGCGCCCCGCTCACGTTTTTCGTTCTTTTCGCACAGGCTTCCCTGTCCATCCCTACGCCATACGCGTTCAACTACCACCTCGACCAGTCGGGCCAGTTCCGCGGGCTCGCGTTCGCGAACTTCCGCCAATCGGCGGACGCCGACGCCGTCGTGGCCGCGCTCAACGGCTTCGACGTGCAGGGCCGCAAGCTGCGCGTCGAGTACAAAAAGGTCCTCCAGGCGGGCGAGAAGGAGCGCATCGAGCGCGAGAAGGCCCTCCGCCGCATGCGCTCGATGCAGCTCGAGAAAGAGCAGCAGCAGGCGCTCCAGCAGCCGCCGTCGCAGCCGCCGTTCGAGGACTACGGCACGGTCATCGCGCCGCCGTTCACGCCCTCGCGTTCGTTCTCCGGGACCTCGGCGTTCCCGAGCCAGGCGCAGTACTCGCCGCCCCCCGTTCCCGCGCTTCCGACCCCCGGTGCGTACACGCTCAGCACCTCGCCCATCCCCGGCTCGACGCCCTCGGGCATGAAGACGCCGTCGACCGAGCTCGACCTGAACGACCCGTCGACGCTGGAGATCTACTCGCGCATACTGCTGTTCAAGGACGACCCCATGCGGGACGAGCTCGCGTTCTCCCGGTCGCTGTCCCCCAAGCAGCGCAGAGTGGTCCACCTCGTGGCGCAAAAGCTCGGCGTCTATCACTACTCCGTGGGGGAAGGCGAGGAGCGATACGCCGTCGTGACCCGCATCGACCCCGCCGCGGTGAGCTCCCCTTTCGATCGCAGCGCGCTCGACGATCCTCACGCGCGCGCGCCCCTCTTCCAGCAGCCCGGCCGCCAGACGCTGCAGCGCGCGCAGTCGTCGTACCTCAGCGCCGGCTCGCAGGTCGCGAGCGCGCTGCGGATGAAGAAGTCGATGCCGGACATGAAGACGCTGCAGGCGCAGGCCCCGCGGCTCGCGTCGCGCGCGTCGAACGGGAACATCCGCGAGGGCTACGCGACGATCGCCTCGCCCTCGCGGCGCGCGCCCGGCGGGTTCGCCGCGCTCTTCGGGAGCGGCTCCGCGTTCGGGAGCGCGATCCCGCCTGTCCCGAGCCTCCCGCCCAGCGTCGCCGGCGCGGTCAACGGCGGGCTCGAGGCGAGCGTCGTCCGCCAGCCGCGCGGGCCCACTGCCGGCGGGTTCGAGAGCAGGCGCGAGCGCCGCGAGAGCCAGACGCAGCGCGGCGTGGGCTTCGAGGCGCGCTCGCACGAGCCGTTGGAGATCTGACTATAGGCCCATCTACAAGTAACAAGTATAAATACCGACGTTGATAAGGGCGGGCCGCCGCGTGCGGCGTGCGCGCGTTCTCCTTTCTTTCTCGATCTCGACGAAGTCGGACCCTTGTGCAGGCGATCAGGGGCGGCGTCGAGTTGTGCATGTTCACGAGTCTTCCCGGGCACCCACGGACGCTCTCTCTTGTTCCCGCCCCCTTGCTTCTGCCCCGTTGTCTGTTCTGCGTTTATCTATATAAACGACGCCGCTCGTTTACCTCTACCTCTTCCTTTTTTTGATTTCCCACATCTTTCTCACCACACACACACACACATACATCACACCACATATCCCACTGTCTGGTTATCGGCATGTCCCCTGCAGGCTCCCCCCATCATCAGCTAATACACCATTTACTCGAAGTTCATTTTAGTGCTTGTCCCTGTGCGCCGCGCACGAGAAGGCTTCCGCGTTTTTGTGCTCTCTTATCCTACGTTTTGGCTGTTTGAGCTCGCTTTCTCTGTCTCTGTCTCTGTCTCTCTCCTCTGGTACCTAAGCTCTTATATCATAGTCGCCCTGCTCCTGCATACATGCTTGCGGTTCGTTCTACGACTTTATATACTTGGTTGTATGATTGTCATCCAAATAGAGCGGAATGGATTCATACGGCCGGTGCTGTCTCCATACTGATATGGTTTCCGGGAGCTTAGGATACAAGAAAGCTGATACTCGATGAGAAGTAGCATTAAATATATACGTCGGGCAACTAAGGGTTCGAGGGACCACGATTCTGGACCAGCTTGAAAAAATCTTTCCGGGCTGGCCAAGACTCCGAGGGAGAAGATTGGGGTTCTGTTGTTTGATGTTGCGGATTTGCGTCACTGGCTTTGAGTAGGTATTCAAAGGGATATACGTCCACTATGTTCTCCTTTCTCGGACCTACAGAATGGCGGAGACGATGAGCGGGCACTAAGATTTGTGATACAGAAGGAAATACCTTGAAGGTCAGTCGAAGCAGGTGAAGCTTGGTACCATCCACCAAACGTTGCAAATAGGCTGTATTGTACTGCTCCTGGCCTTGACAGTATCGGTGTATTCGCCACAACCGTCCAATCGAATTCTAGCATCGCTTCACGACTGTGGAATCCAAGTACAAATCGAGGCGCTCGTGGGAGGCCTCTATAAACGACGTCGATCCGTTTCCAAACCTCTGATGATCTACTATAATACGTTTCACTGAGGTAGAAGACCGTAGAAGTAGACGTATCATGTCTGGGGGCGTTGATGGGTGTACGAATGGAGAAGACTGGCTCTGCATTTTGCCCAACGTCTGTAAGAGGCGATAGCCCAATATCAGCACCCAGCAGGTCGATAGACATGGAAACACACAATATTGCCTATAACCATCTCCAAGATTGAGATTATAGTATGAGGTCAAATATTGCCGAGGCACCTTGCGTACATCTTGCAACAAAGCCTGCATGGCAGCTGTATCCTCGCCCTCCAAACCTGTCGGAGCTCCACAAGCACTGAAGAGCAAATAAATAGCGGCCAGCGCATGAGCGGGCTTGAGTTGCGCCCAGGGACCATCCCAAAAATCGACTGTGAAGCTGGTTTTGGAACGCCTCTGGCGACGTTGCTGACGAGGGAGTTCGGTGGGAAACGAGCCGAAGGCTATTTCAAGGCATACGACTTTCTCCAAGTCAGGTAATTCGCACACCAGACGTGTCATATCATCAAAATTGCGGACACGGATTTTGCTGACCCGGATAATCCGTATACCTCGTGAAAAGGATGAAGGTAGAGTTCGAGGCAAGCCAAAGTGAATGGATCGAATTGTCTGGTGGCCTCCGCGAAAGGGCCCAACAATCTCGATCTGGTCATCGATAAAAACGCCCATCTGTCCTACGAGATGTAAAAAAGGCGAGGGAGTCTTGTTGTCGTAACGGGGGAGCTGCTGGATTTTCGTCACGTGTTGCATGAAACGGCAGGTTGAGTCTCTTGTGAGGGCCGAGAATTCGGAAACTCGCTGAAATGACTTGTGGAGCTTGGCTGTCCCAAAGACGTACTTTCGGGTCTGTTGCTCCCAGTACCGACTGACGAGCCTGAAATGGGCTGATCCCCCGTCTGCAGCTTGACAGATGTGCTTGAAGAGCTCCTGAGGAAGTTGGGTTGCTGTTATTCGGCTCTGTTGCATACGGTCCAGAGGCGACTCTATGTCCTCGTCTGCAACGAGGAGCTGAAAATTGACAAGACCTATGTCAACTTCATCGGGTATCATACGACATTGAGTATCTGTACCTTTGGTACCCAAAAGCAACGATTCCTCCACATGTTGTCACGATGATCAGGCTTGATAACGAAGTGCCATGCCCAACTCCCATCACGCGCACGTCGCCATGGATTACGTGACCGAAAGAATACGACGCCCTTCTCGACCGATGCCTCATATCCGTCATGCGGGCTGACATCTCTAGTAGAGCGAGGGTCCCAATCTGTCATTTTCGTGAGATGAGAGTTGAGAAGGGACATGTATATGGAGGGATGGGGTTGGTGGGGGATTTATATGTAGATAGGCGACCTGAGCCTGTGTAACGCACCGCTTGTCTTCTTCTCAGGGTTCGCGCAGAACGTTCCCTAGTACGGCGTGCCAGTGCATCATGACCAGATAACACGGGATTGATGCATTCGGTAGCATTGCTCTTCGCCCATATCTTCCTTAGTGCTTTGAGGCTCTCGAAAATGATAGGATGGATGTGATTCAACGAGACGAGCGGCATTAGGCGGCATTCTGTGCAGCCACGCGGCAAACAGGAACAAATAGCGAGCGCGTTGGCGCCGTACATAGTCGTATGGGCTGGCGAACTCGGTGACGAACTTGACGCGGTTCGACCAAGTTGACTTGCTTCCTGCTGTGACCTTCCTAACTGTGTCTGCTTGTGACAACGCCGCGGAGTTGATTGAAGTACAGTGTTGAGGGTCCACGAACGGTCCCTGCGTCTGCCAACTCTTTGGGATACTCTCGCCCTCGTTCATTCGTTGCGTACTTTCGTTGCAAACTCGAGCGATTCGAGACCTCCGGTACAGCTATGCACGTCAATTTAATCTTGATTTTATGTTGTCATACAGCTGATGGATATTATAGCTTTAGGAAACCCTTCGCAAGCTGCCACGTAGATGTCGTCGGAATCATGGACGCCAGCGGACTCAGAGTCCAAGTACAGCCTGCCGCCTCGACACCCTCCCTACGTGCCCTACTTAGACATGGAGATCAATCGCGAGGACCTGCCAAGCTGGGACGGCGATGGTGACACAGCCGTGGAGTACTTCCTCGAAGTACGCGAGTATGGGTCTATGGGAGATTGGCTACCGTTTCAACTCGGAGGAATGCTTTGGCGGCGCTTCATACCTGGTTCCCCTATTGCCGCATGGTACAGGACTCTATCAGATGCCGACAAGGAGTATATGAGGTCTCACTACAAGAACTTTCTCGGGTTTATCAGGGAGAATTGGCTTGGGCAGGAATGGGAGCATCGTCAAGAGCTCAAGTACTCTAGGATGGCCTTCCGTCAGGAAGGGTACTCACAGGAATCTCCATTCAATTTTATACACCGGAAACTGTCTCTAGGTCGCATGATTGGTGCTGTGCCGACGAAGAATATGTATCCAATCAATCCCCGTGCTGAGGTAGCAGAGATTCTACGCTCGCTCCCGATAGCATGGCAGCTGATGCCCACCCTCATACACGCCGCCTCGGGTTCTGATCTTATGGTAGCGGCTCGCCAGATATCAGAACAGCTCATCTATACATACGAATCTCGCCTCACGTCGCCTCCGGGATCACAACGCGGAACAAAAAGGTCAGTCTTAGTGTATACTTCAAAGAGTGACTCATACGATGTTGATCACACAGAGTCTGATGTCGATATTTTCTACATACCCCAAGCTCCCCCGATTGAAAGGGTCTACGCTTCACTCGCAGGAATGGAAGGAATGCCTCAATCGAAGAGTCAGACGACTAGTCTGTTCTTCGCATGTACAAACAATTGGTCAATCGATTTGTTGCTTCACTTGATAAATTATAGCCAACCGCGGTCGATGTTGACCAACAAGGCTCACCAAGCTGGCCTCTAAGTTATGCTGCATCGCAGCTGAGTAGGTTATGGAAGATATAGCAAACCCGGGCGAAGCACGGCAGCTAATGTATTTCTCTCTAACTAGAGCACATATCGAGCACATATCCTCCCATATGACAGACTCTAGCTCTTCACTTACCCACGTCGTGGAGAAGATATGTCTCCTCAGCCATAGTGTTTGAGGTCTAGAAGCGGTAAGCAATCAGCCCTGCGTGTTTCTCGAATCAAACATGGGAGGTTCTCAACAAAGTTAGCTGTCGTCTAGATCGATGTCCACGGTCCAGGAACTCTTTAAAGCTTTCGCAACGATTGTGGATGTAGTACCGAACATGTCCCTCTCCGTCCTCTCGGGAGAGAGGATAACCAATGCTCTGGGATCCGCGAAAAACACGGAGCGCGTCGACGTACATCTACCAGGAAATGAGGCTGAACACTCGAAGATACATGGGCAAGAAATACAATATTATGGCTCTGAAATTACAGATATATGTCGTACTTGGAATCGCTTTGCTGTTCAATGCTTTATGAGAAACATCATTCGGCAAGCCGTCATGGAGGGCCAGTGCCTGCGCGTAGGCTCCGAGTAGTCAGAACGGATACTTGCTACGGAGTGCAGTGTCACTCTCCGTGCTCCATATGACTCTTAGGTTGGCGAGTGACAGATGCGCAGGACAGGCTATGAGGACGGCATTATTGCCGAACCGCGCCGCTCGTAGGTCCGCTGAAGTCATTAAGAGCCGATGCAGCTTCAGTAGCATGTAGTCGGTGGCGGAAAGGTAGAGTCCTTGCATTTGTTGCTATCAATCATAAGAATGTGGCAGAGCGTTCGTGAGGTGATCCGGCCTTAGTGACTGGGCAGTCTTTCTCACATATGTCACCCTCTAACAGGACGGATTTTTATGCTTAATCGCTGGACTGCCTCGATACAGTCCCACACAATACCGATATCTGTAACCGCTCGTCTACCGCCATATTCCAGCGATGAATCAGCTTAGCTTGGCGTAATGGATTCAACGGCGGAGGATAGCTGGGACATGAGGATAGTAGGGGTAGTAGTCAAGCATGTGTGATCGGGACTAGTGAGCCGGGACGGCGCAGTTTGATCGATGGAGAGCGCATTGCACAGGTCTCTCGCCGTTGCGATACTAAGTGATGCATGAGTCCTTCGGAAACCACTGTCGGCAAATGCTACTTGGACTTGTTAGGACATATGCGTGTCATTTTTCTAATTGATAGTGTCCCGTTGCAACTTGATCTAACCTTACCAGAGTAATGTTCCTCGCTGGTCTGTAACACCGAGTAATCCTAGGCTAGTCCCTCAGTAGACAATCATGTATGAGCCATTCAATGGAACTAAAAAAATACTTACAAAAAAACACAATCCTTGTTACGATTAGACCTTTTCGATAGTTGATTGCGTTTCTGAGACTCGGGCCCGCTGAACCGCCTCGAGGAATTAGGTGCGAGTATTTCCTAAATAAGCCGTACCTGCCAATTCAGGAAGGCAGCAAGCTTTCCGGCCCGTTTGATCCGCAGACCCGCTAGCGTACCCACAAATTTTCGACAAATCAGCTCTCTGCTCAGAGCCCCAGACTCCGTTCTCCTACGCTATATCATATCTGTTGTACATGCAGGTTATTATAGCTGAAGTTTCACACAGTAATATGCTGCAACCGAATATATGCGAGTCGATCAGTGTTGGATACTCACAGTGGGTGTTGAGAAAAAGAGTCCCAAATCCGCCGTGTCGTGCCTTGGCATACGTACATGATCGAGCGCGCGCTTGTCACCTCCGGATACCCCGAGACAAGTTCTCAAGCATGGATTGCATACTACTACCTCGAAGTTCGGAAGAATAATCAATAATTGTCTGCTGCTCTGGTATCCACGCTCTCAGCCCTAGTGAGCTGCAAGTTCACTGTTAAAATTGGATGAAAGCAGCCGCTCAAATAAACCCGGTCTACAGCCCAGAAAAGGGACAGCAGTGTGCACAAGGAACAAGGACTAGGCCGCCCATAGACTGCAACCTAATCTGACCTACCCGAAGGACTTATGAAGTGAATAACCCTCGTATTGGTGTGGTATAACCCGGGCCTGAGGTAACCGGTAAAGCGTGTGCCAGCGCTAATTCCTAAAAGCCTCCTTCGACATCAGCCGCCGCTAACGCTTCCGACTAACTTGACCTCAAACCCTGATGAACGTACATACTTCAAGCTATGTCAATACAACTACTGACACCTTCTTGTCTCGAGGCGGGATGTCTATACCGTGCCTGGCGGTGAACGACGAAACACAGCGCTTGACTACGTCCGTCATCATCGGTTCCATGCGCCAGCTCGAGTAACTCGGCGGAGCTTCAGCCCCATTTCGCGTTGCTGACGCTCCAGATGAATAGCATAAGGATGTACCTGACGATGGGAGAGTCATGGTATGCCTCGCGTTAAACTGTCTGCTGCGTTGCAAGCTCACATTTGTGCCCCTGACTCTCATGTCAGTATAATAATAGCCGCTCTCATTCGGTACCACTGTACGGGTGTGCTGCCCGGTGCATTGTAGGGTATCAGTTTCAGTGTTTGAAATCTGTCTATCTCCATATTCATACTGAAAGGCCATCCAGCTGTTACCGTATTTCGGGCGCGCCGACAAGAAAATTCCCACCCGGGACCCGGATCCTCAGAATGTGGGGCGCACCGACGCTGTGACCCGGTATCGCCTCGTGCTCGTAAGTCAAGCCTGTTCCTTGACAGATATGTTAAACTCATTCAGCTCTCTCACTCTGTGCTGGTCACTGCTCCGGAGCAGTCTGCATCCTGATGCCCGGCCTCATCGCGCTGCTCAGAATCGTAACGTTCCCATGGATCTGACCCGACACCAAGGCATAGGTTCATCGACTCGTTCAAAACAGCGTGTACCGCCAACAATCGCTGACATTCCTGACATCGATTTCAAAGCCGCAGAATCTCATTGGCGACGCAGCGGGCACACTGCCATGGGCCACCGCCATCAATAACCAAGTCTACGGATCGCTCGCAGGCATCCAACAAAGCGTACATGCGCCGTACCCGATACTGGCTCTGCGCTTCCACATTCTTGTGAAGGCGACGCCTCGCCGCCTAGCGGCGTCGCAACCATTCCCGAAAACTGCGCAAGACTAAGCCGCCACAGCTAGGTATAAAAGGCGGACAGACTGCAAGGATGCTCTTCAGGACAACGAGTCTTCGTCTCGAAATCCCCTCTGGACCTTGAGCTTCCACTTCCTCAGTAATCCGCACTCCTTCAATCGCACTAATGGCGTTCAAATTTTCGTCCATCTTTGCCTTTGTCTCGCTCGCTGCAGTGGCGAGTGCTATCCCGCGCCCGACCGTCTGTTCCAATGGTGCATTCGTCCCTGACGCTATGTGCTGCGAGTTCGTTCCTGTACGTCGGGTTCTATACGCTCGCTGCGCAAAGCACTGAACACTCTGTATTACAGCTCGCAGCTGCCCTCCAAAGCGAGGTGCTCATGGGTGACTGTGGTGAAGATGGTGCGTTATCCCCTAGATCGTACTAAATTACTTCTGAACCTCGTCTCTGTGATCACAGCTCACGAGCTCGTCCGTCTGATTTTCCGTAAGCATCCGAATTCGATTTTCCATATGGCATACTGACATCCATCTGCAGACGATGCCATTGCCATTTCCCAAAGCAAGGGTCCATCTGCGTAAGTTGGATAATCATCTCGGAAATACTCGACGCTAATGGAGTTCGTACAGTGGTGGAGGTGCTGACGGCTCAATGCTCATTTTCCCTACCGTCGAACCCGCCTTCTTCGCGAACCTCGGTATCAGCGACAGTGTCAACAACTTGATTCCGTTCCTTTCCAAGTTCCCCAAGATCACTGCTGGCGATCTCGTTCAGTTCGCCGGCGCTGTCGCGCTCAGTAACTGCCCGGTAAGCGGTTTCAACCCATAAAATTATATCAAACCGACGGTCACGTGTGCCATGCTAACAGGGTGCTCCCCGCCTCGAGTTCCTTGCTGGGCGTCCCAACGCGACCGCCCCCGCCATCGATGGTCTCATTCCTGAGCCCCAGGACTCCGTCACCTCCATCCTTGCCCGCTTTGAGGATGCTGGTAACTTTTCGCCTTCCGAGGTCGTTGCTCTCTTGGCCTCGCACTCTATCGCGCGGGCTGACCACGTTGACCCCGACCTCGATGCTGCTCCTTTCGACACCGTGAGTGATTCTTTCCGCTCTCTCAGTGTCGACCGACTGACCAAATCGGTTTACGAACAGACTCCTTTCGACTTCGACACCCAGATCTTCCTCGAGGTGTTGCTCAAGGGTGTAGGCTTCCCCTCGCCTAACACGAACAACACCGGCGAGGTCTCTTCCCCTCTTCCCATTACCAACGGCACCGACGTCGGTGAGCTCCGTCTCCAGTCCGACTTCGCCCTCGCCCGCGACGAGCGCACTGCTTGCGCCTGGCAAGGTTTCGTCAACGAGCAGGAGAAGATGTCCTCCGCGTTCAAGGCTGCCGTCTCTAAGCTCGCTGTCCTCGGTCACAAGCGCCAGAACCTCGTCGACTGCTCTGCCGTCGTGCCAGTACCCAAGCCCGCTACCGGCAAGCCTGCTACCTTCCCGGCGACGACTGGCCCGAAGGACCTGGAGCTTACCTGCAAGACCGAACGCTTCCCCACCCTCCGCACTGATCGTGAGTACCGCCCTGTTCCACTTTTGGTTTTCAAACGCTGATCATTGGTACTTCGCTACAGCCGGCGCCCAGGAGACTCTCATCCCTCACTGCTCTGACGGCAGCATGACTTGCCAGTCTGTTCAGTTCGACGGCCCCGCTACCAACTTCGGTGGTGAGGACGATTCGTAGAGTCTTATTTTGAGCAGTATGGGTTTAGTTTTGGGGCATTCATATACTATCTATTTCATCGCATAAACATGTATATAGCGAAAACATGGGTTTCTATCATACATTCTATCCGGTCATCTACTTTCAGGCACGCTAACACGCCTCCCGGAGCCGCAGAAACATATTGAACCCTAGCTCTAAGGTACGCGGACTTGGTTCGTTCCCACCGCCACAGCTTCAAGCACTCGTAGATAGAATGTTTATGACAGCACGAGCATCAACAGTCGAATTAGGCTCGCGCTTCGGGGTGGTTTTCCCTGAACTTTGAAGTAACTTAGATTCCCGCTCGTCGACTCTTCCCACCGTTGCCGCGGCGCGCTCGCGCACAGTGAATGTCGTTCCTGAGCTGTGCTATGTTTATTCCTCGGTCCCGGAACCGTCCAAATCAGTCCAGGAACCGGTGGACAGGCCGGTCCGGACGATTGGACCCGCAGACATTGGTACGACCAGACTAATGTTAACGCCCACAGATCTTGGAATTGCTCCACAGACGAACATACGGCGACTATGTTGAAACCCGTTGAATGTGAATCTTGTGTCGCTCGGACAGAATAGCTACGTGTGGTCACAATCGACTCGCGGTAAACAAGACTAAGCAGGCATAGCTCAGATATCTGAGACCAGGTACGCTTTTTGACTCTCCGCGCTCTGGAATGAAAGCAGCTGTGTGTTGAGGAAGCTCTCGACAGAAAACGTTCCATAGCCAGATGAGCCGCTGCAAAGGTTAATGGTTAGTAGCTGTTGCGAACGAAAGTATACGGGCACTCACCCCCAACCTTGCTGGTGGAATCTGGACTCGTTGCAATAAGTTGGGCCGTTTACGATGACTTTGCCCGCACGAATTTTGCGGGAGAGCTGGAAGCCCAGCTGCATATCGTTCGTCCACAGTGCGGACGTGAGCGAGTATGTGGATGCATTCGCCAGCTCGACGGCTTCGTCGATGGTATCAACCACAGCGATAGTGAAGACTGATAAACATATTTTAGTCTCGAATTCACTTGCTCACCACTCAGACTTACCAGGCCCAAAGCTTTCCCTGTCCCACATTCTCTGGCCCGGTTTCGCGCCAAGGACGATGTGAGGCTGAACGAATGCCCCGTTCGCCTTCAAGTCCCCGAGAATTAGCTCCGCCCCATCATTCACGGCTTCTTGGACCATGCTGACGATGTTTGCCGCAGAGGCAGCAGAGAAGACGCATCCTATTTTTGCGTCCGTTGTGTCCTGGTCGCCCGCTTTAACCTTCGACGCAACTGCTTTCAGCCGCTCAACGAGCTGCTGGGAAACCCCTCGTTGCACGATGACGCGCTCAGTCCCGATACACATCTGACCACTGAAGCAGAAAGCACCAGATACAATGGCTCGTGCAGCGGCGTCGATGTTCGCATCGTTCAGGACCTGATGACTTGTGAGAAGCAGCCCTCATTCCGTACATCATAGAGCTTACCACTGCGGGAGCTTTGCCGCCGAGTTCGAAGACACATGGCTTCAAATACTTGGCAGCTTCAGCAGCCAGGGCTTTCCCTACACGGTCGCTACCGGTGAACTAGACGAAACGGGCGTGTAAGTGTGTCTCGTAGGCAAGGTATGTTCGGCTGCTTACGCCTATCTTCTGCACAGCGGGGTGTGCTATGATCTCGGCCACACGAGGAGCTGAATCCTCGCGAGCAGTGTGGATGATGTTATATACACCGTCCGGAAGCCCCGCCTAGCAATCGATTAAAACAACGCTAACATGAAAACATAGAACGAGCTTGCCTCCTTCAATAGCTCCGCAGCAACCAATTGGGAGGCAGGACTGTGTTCCGAAGTTTTGAGTACGACTGTGTTGCCCGCCGCAAGCGCAGGGAGAGTGGTTAATAGCACTAGACCAAGAGGCGCATTCCAAGGGGAAATGACGAAGCTGTTAATCATGGATCAGCGACACAAAAAATCGTACATCATATGGGACACTGACATGACACCCATAGGGAGCTTCTGAATGAAGGATTGAGCACCGCTGTCCGATGGAATGATCTCTCCCTTCACTTGATAAACCATGTCGCACGCCTCTGATAGAGCGTGGATACCAATATCTACGTTGACGAATTTCGCCCATGGTCGTATACAGCCTGTTTCGTCTACGACTGATTGAACAACTTTGTCGGTGTATTTGTCAGTGGAAAGCAACGCCGCGACCTTCTTGAAGATCGCTACTTTGGCCGCGGGTGCAACGAACTGCCAAGACTTGAATGCCTTTCCAGCGGCTTCGATGGCAGTCTTGCTGATAGAGCAAGCGTCAATACCTGTGTGATCATATAGAACTGGGAAAAATGCACTTACCAGTCATCTGCACTTGCAGCAGCAGACTGTGCGATCACTTTTCCCGTCGCAGGGTTAACAACATCGTACTTTGCCTTGGTGCTAGATTCACGGAACTCGCCGTTGATGAATAGAGGTATAGTGGGGATGGGAGAGGACATAGTTGAGGAGACCAAGGCGACTGAGTGCAATGACTCTGCCGGCAAGGTTGGTAGCACTTATATATACTATACTGAACATCATTTGAGTGCATTGCTGTGTAGTGGGTCTCCCGCTGCCGTGAGGACGCGTCGTCTTGGGTGTTCTGGTAAATCGATATAGAGCTTTGTGGGTGAGTTATGGCCCTTATGGGATGAAACGGCATTGTTTTTCTCAGGCACATCTTCGCCCAACTTCCTTCTTCAGTACGGCCGCTTACAACGATCAGCCGCTAAAAGGACTGACCTGGTTATGAAACTCGTCAATGAGCTGAATTTTGAATATAGACCGCATAACGTATAGCATCAAGGCAGTTCTGACAAAGCCGCTGACTTTCATCAAGCACTTGGCACACGTTATGCACAAACTTTGCTCTCAGTTCGTGGGGAGGGCACTGCCCAGCTGAGTTGCTGGAGTGCCGACTCGGATATGCATTGGCCGACATAAGATCGGCAAATCGAGGGGCCATCGAACTTCGGTAAGTATACATGAGCTGATAATATCATGGGGGTGCCTAAATTTATCGTTCTTGTCGTGCATTATTACGTAGAGCTATTCGAATTCGAAAGCATCAGTAGCGTGTCAGAATAGAGATTCAGTATGTCGAAACGAACTCGATAAATTTAAGATTGTTGTCAATTGAGACTCATTTGAGAGTTATCTTATATATACGACGACGCAGTAAGTTGGCAATGAGCAAGAGTTAGAGCGACACAATTGTGGTCGTCCGTGACGGACGAGGATCATGATGATGGCAGTGAGTGACCAACACAACTCCGAGAAACTCGGAGTTTTTTCCCGCTCGTAGACTCGTAGCGCTCGTCGCGTGCCGCGTCGGGCGTCGGGCGTCGGGTTCAAACACGACAGCCATGTCGAGTACAACAATCCTACATGCAGCATGCTTTGCTGTAGGCGCATTGGTAGGCGGTGGCATTGCGACCGCAGTATCGTCTGGTAAACGTACTGTACCCTCACCTCCAGTCGCTCCGGCCGCCGCTACACCAGGTCCCATCGTCGAGGTCGGTACAAGCGGCGTAACGCGTTTAGCCACTCCGGGAACATTGGTTAAAGTCGATTCAGCTATCCTCAAGCATGGAAACCCAGGACCGATATCGGATCTGCTTGTACGGAAAGCGTATGTGGCTGCTTACGACCGGCGTTTGAGGCATCCTGCATGGGTAAGTTCTCTGTAAACAGCTGTGCTTTTGTAGATGTTAACTCCATTGCATGCATCAAGACAGCAGAACACTTGACACTTGCGTCGCTGGGCAAGTCACCTCTCGAGCCGGCACCTACAGGAAATGAAGCCGGCGACAGGTCGAAGTCCAGCTTCAGCGAAGACCAGTCTGTGCCCGCATTATTCCGAGCTAAGTTACAAGACTATTTCCGTAGTGGATATGATCGCGGCCATATGTGAGTAAGTCTTATGCAGTGGTATCCATGTATTCAACAAGATTATCGTGCATAGGGTCCCCGCTGCAGACGCCAAGTTCTCGCAGGTTTGTACAACTTCTTTGCATAAAGTTACCGCGGGTTTACGTCGCACTTGAACAGGAAGCCATGGATGAGACCTTCCTGTTGACTAACATCGCGCCGCAAGTTGGCGCAGGTTTTAACAGGCATTGTGCGTTCAGATTAATCTCTTGCCTGAATCACTGACTGACACAACACAGACTGGGCATACCTTGAAGACTGGTGCAGACGCCTGACCGGCGCATTTGCGGACGTTTATGTCTTCACCGTTCCTCTCTACCTCCCTAAACTGGACGCTGACGGCAAATGGCGTGTGGTAAGTCACTATGACTTCCCGGCGCCGATGTATTGTCGCTTACGCCTGCGTAGCATCATGAAGTGATTGGGCAGCCCCCAAATGTCGCAGTTCCCACCCACTTCGCAAAAGTCGTTCTGACATCTAAGCCTTCCTCGCCGTCCACGCCGCATATACCTGAGATCTCAACTGGTGCTTTCGTCTTGCCAAATGCCGAGATCCCAGACGAGGCCCCGTTAGAGAGCTTTGTCGTTCCAGGTACGGTTGAATATGAACCATATTCTCAGACACGTTACTGATCAATTTGTGACACAGTCGAGGCTGTAGAACGTGCCGCAGGCCTCACGTTCTTCTCCGACGAGATCAAGGCCTCTTCGAAACACATATGCAAATCAACCAAGTGTGCTGTCATCGTGCGTAGGTTCGACGATGCCCAAAAGAAGACCAAGGCGATAGCTGCTCCTCGCCACTAGGCGCTGATCTCACTGCTCTGGCATGCTGTGTATATATTCGTAGGATTGTTAGAAAATATAGACCGTGTGCTGACCTCCTGGTCTTATAGAGCTCGGTGTATTTCCCTAAGCATCATCAACGCTAGCCTTCCAGGCGTTATAGTAAACGACAAGGTTGTCCAAAACATTAGGCTTGTGTGGCTGCCAGTCTAGTAAGGAGCGCGCTAGGTATGGGCGAATGATGGCGGAGCTTGCGCAAGCAGCCTCGTATCCTGCGCCCAACATGAATCAGGAGCAGACAGAACAGCCTGGTATGAAACGTACCATTGCTAGGTGGGACGTATTCTGGCGGTCCTTCAGCTCCCGTAAGCTCGCCCAACCTTGTGAGGATATCATCCACGCTCTCCGACGTGTCGTTGGCGGCGTCGAATATGGTCCCCGCAACGAGTGGTGCCTTCTCCGCCGCACGCAAGTACATAGCCGCGAGGTCGTCTGCATGTACCAGAGCCTGTCGCGCCCCGGGCCCCCCGAACCACGATACCTTCCCCCCAGCCGCGCGTGCGAACATTATGCCGAGGATCGACCCACTGTACCCATACACCATCGAAGGGCGGATGACGATCCCGCGCAAAGCGGGGTACGTCACCACAGCCTGCTCGACGGCGGGCCGCCAGGCGACGAGCGGGACGGGGTTGGTGATGGGTGTAGTGTCTGTGACTATGTCGATGCGGTTGTCGCCGTGCACCCAGGTGCCTGAGGTGTAAATGTAGGCGATCTTGGGCGCGCCTGCAGGCCGTAGCTGAGTAGAGGCCAGCCCGACGTCGTGCAGGATTTTCTCAGATATGGTCTTAAGCTCGTCGCCGCCTACGCCACCGAGGGCTTCGATGATTACGTCGACGGTCGCGACAATGGAGATCCAGGCAGCTGTGTCTGCAGGCTGGGCGACGATGGGTGTGACTATCAAAGATCTTTAGCAGACAATATTTCCATCTCTTTGATCTCTAGAAACACCCACTTTCCTCAGCAGTAAGTCTCTTCGTGTTCTTTTCGGAACGGGTCTGTCCGTAGACAGTATGTCCCGCTCGAACAAAAGCACGAGCCACAGGAAGACCAATGAAGCCGGTGGCCCTGAGGATAGAGAAGATGTCGGTACATCTTGCTTGACAGGTTGCAAAACTACATACCCTAAAATAAGAACTTTCATGGCAGCGATAGGTCGACTCTCGGTTTGCTGTCATGTAGTGGGACCTTTTATCCTCTGGCGAACCTTGATTCTCAAGATCCTGGGTAATGGGGCACTTGCGTAGGAGTCCGCTTTGTAAGCCATGTCCTCGTTCGTGTGAAGGAAGTGGCTGCAGAAGTGCTTTGCAGATCGGGCACGCCACGCCTTCCCATCCCATGTATCGTGAGACTCACGAGGTAGCAGCCTTCCGAGTTTAAAGCAATAGTTGATCGACACCTAATCCGGGATATACACAAATTGGAGGGAAACTGACTGTCGATTTAATAGCCAGAAGATAGAGTGAAGCCCCGAGACTCTCCGAAGTTCGAGTTATTGAACGAAGGACACAGCACGTTCAATACTCGTATGGGTCAATGAGAATGTTTTTCGTTCTTCGTTTTCGGCCCGACGTGCCACACTACGAATCACCAATACTAGCCTTCCAGGCATTATAGTAGACGACGAGGTTGTCTAGAATACTAGGCTTGCGTTGCCGCCATCCTAGTAAAGTACGTCCAAGGTACGGGCGAATAATGGAAGAAGCCGCACACGCCGCTTCGAATCCTGTTCGAGCCGAGTGTTATAATATGGGAGTACGAGCTGAAATAATCCGGAAAGACGCACCATTACTTGGCACTATGTATTCCGGAGGTCCGCTCGCTCCTGTGATCTCAACCAGCCGCCTTAATACGTCATCCACACTCTCCGATACCTCGTTCGTCCCGTCAAAAATGACACCCGCGACGAGCGGCACCTTCTCCGCCGCGCGCAGATACAAGTCCGCGAGGTCGTCCGCATGCACAGCCGCCATCCGCGCCCCCGGTGTACCGAACCACGACACCTTCCCGTCAACCGCGCGCGCGAACATCATGCCGAGGATCGACCCGCTGTACCCATACACGACCGATGCGCGGATGACGATGCCGTGTAGCGCCGTCTCTGAGATGACTGCTTGCTCGATGGGCGGTATGTACGCGACGGTCGGGATGGGCGACGTGATGGGCGTGGTGTCGGTGACGATGTCGGTGCGGCTGTCGCCGTGCACCCAGGTACCTGAGGTGTAGATGTAGGCGATCTTGGGAGCGCCGGGCGGGCGCATGCGGGCGGCAGCGAGTGCGACGGCGTGCAGGATCTTGGGAGAGACGGTTTTGAGGTCGTTTCCGCCGAGGGCCTCAACGACCACATCTACGGTAGCAATGATCGAGATCCAAGCATCCGTGTTAATAGGCTCCGCGACGATGGGAGTGACTAGAAATTGTGTAGTCAGTCTTGGCTGCCACAACATCTTTGAAAATACTCGCTCTCTTCAGCTGCAAGTCGCTTCACATTCTTCTCCGAACGGGTCTGCCCGTAGACGATATGACCCGCTCGGACGAAAGCCCGAGCCACGGGTAAGCCAATAAAACCTGTGGCCCTTACACAGTGCAAAACCCTCAATTTTTTGTTTGGTTGTCAAATTATGCGATCGATGAACACTCACCCAAGAATGAGAACTTTCATAGCCGTAGTGGGTGGATTTTTGATGTTTCGTATTGTACTTCGAGAGCTTTTATCTCCTGCCTGCGGTTCCTGATTCCCAAGGAGATTATCGATGAATAGCCGTTACCTTCGTGAGCCATGCACTATTGTAAAGAGAAGAAGCCCCTGCAATACAATGAGCATCCTGTATCAACGATGGAAGACTGTAGGCAGCGTGGATTCCCACCAATGTATCAAAAGCGTTCCAGCTACTAAATCCGAACGAGTCAGTGATTGTCAGTAGATTGGACACGGTGCAAAGAACTAGGGAAACTGTAGGGTTCAGAACCAACCAGGTATATCGGAAATAGAAATGCCTATGAATTAACCAGAATATACAGGACGACATTAAGCCGCGAATAAGATATCAGAAGTCGGACAGGATATCCTTGACACCGTTCCAGTAGTACTCGTCCACCTGGTTCTGAATCTCTTCTTTTGTGAGCCAAGCGAAGTCAAGGACCTTCTTCCCGTCTGGTCGGACCTGGCCCTGCAATATGTGTGCCTTGTACAAGAACACATATGATGACTGAATGAACCAAAAAAAGAATAAGTCATACGAAGCTTCAAAGAGTAACCCGACTTACGCCCTTAGGAGGAGGTCGGTAAAGGCCTGCAGGAATACGTCCCACTATCCAGGTGTCCATATTGAGAGCATAATCCGAACGCAGCTCTCTTTTAGCGGCCTATGCACAGTAGGAATACAAAGTGAGAGGAGATGGTGGACAGTAGAACATGAAACGCACCTCGTGCAGCGCCTCTTCTCCAACAAGCTCAGTATGCGGGAATTTCCACACATCCTTCCCGTCCTCCTTGCTCTTGATAACAAGGTAAAGATTCCTGTCTCCCTTCCGGTTTAGGCTTTTTAAGTCTCCTGTTATATCGGCCTGACTCTTTCTGGGCATGACTACTAGTGGTTCCTCCGTGGTCATACCTTCGGCCAATGTGTTCTTCACATTCGAAAGATGAACCACACGACCAAAGGCTTTCCGTTCTCTTTTCGCCTCTTCCTCGTTGAATTTGCCTTCTAGCAGCGAGCCTGGCCGGAAGTAGAACTCGTAAGGGAAGGGGTTATGCAGAGCCCGTTCTATTCGTGATTGGTAGGCATAGTAAGCACGTTCAAACTTGGTCGGTGTGCGAGAAATGATCGGATGTCGGTTGAGGACGATGCCTGTGTGTATAGTAGCACTGTGCGGCCATTTCAGAGGGAGTTCTTCGGCGTTTTCGTTCGTGGTCGGCGGAGCTGCACTTGTCGAGGCTTGGGTTTCAGCAACCGTAGCCAGCCGACGCGAAGCTGCCAGTGTTTGGTGCCCAGCTGTTCATAGCTGATAAGATATAACGGTCTTCATACAGATTGTGCTTACCCTTTGATAATGGCCGACATGAACTCAAGAGCCTACGAGAGAACATAACCGCAGGAAAGAACAAGTTCTCCGCACAAGACTCCCGTACACGAACCGGCGCGGGATTTTGGGCGGCTAGCGCGCGCTTTGCGGTCGCGCGCTTAGCTCTCGCTGAGCTCGTCGTCCGCTCCTCCATTGCCGAGTGCACTCTGCGCTGAGCACCGACCACAGCTAGCGCAATGTCCATCTCACTCGTCTCAAATGCATATCTAGATGACAACTCCAACAAGATTCGCTCGAAGCCCGTGCCTTGGGAGGTGTGTCCAAGTCACGGGGCTGGACACAGTGTCTCATATCGTTTGCGCTCTATAGGGATACCAGCGTGCAGGGCTCATAACAGCTGAAGAACTCACGCAGATCAAGAAAGTTGACAAACATCCACGCGCGAAGATTGAGTCACTACTACTGTCAGAGGGCCCGACATACGCACAACTTTACCTGCGCCTGCTCAAGAAGCTCCAAGGCGTGGACGCGCAGCGATGCATACTCGTATTGATTGCGGATGCACTAGCTGGTCAGTTCTCTATCTACGTGTGTATATACTTTATAATCTGACTAGCCTATAGATCACGAAGAACGTATCGCCCTCTTCATCAGGACGTCAGAGTCGGATGCTGAACTGCCCTATGGTCCTCTATTACGGTACGTTTTCGCGCTCATCGACGCGTCGCACGGGTGTTTCATGCTTTACGCAGCCTGCTGGAATCTCAAGATGACTTCGTACAAGTGAAGACTACACAAATCCTTACCGTACTTCTAAGGTCAGCTCGAGCCAGGTACCCATTTGATGCCATCCTTATACATCTGCGGTTGTTGTAGCGCAGAGACCGCACCGATACAACAGTTATATCTTGTTCCGTTCCTCAATACTCTCTCAAGCTTTATCACCCATCCCGTACCTCATAGGCGAGACATAGCCGTGCAATGTCTGGAAGCTATTCTACCTCGCCCAGAGTGTCGAACGGCCGTTTGGGGCAGCGCATCTATCATTCCCGGGTATGCAGGCTGCTTAAATCTGATAATACTATAAGCTGAAACATGTGTTTGGTGTAGATTTGTCGATATCCTCAAGCACAATCCTGGCCCTCAAATGTGTTATCAGATCGGCTTTTGTTTCTGGTTATTGACATTCGATATAACAATCTCCGAGGAAATCAACAAGTCTGTTGGATTCCGCCTGTCTTCTGCGATAAATTCTGATACTCTTAACGCAGGAAATACGATATTATACCACTTCTTACGGATGTTGCGAAAGCCGCCGTCAAGGAGAAAGTCATCCGCGTGATTGTCGCCACATTTAGAGTGAGCGTGCTCCAGGATTACAAAATGAAGTATTGACAGCCCCATAGAACCTTGTCTCCAAAGCCCCGTCACAAAACCTGCCTGCCATGCTGGTTGCCCAACTCTTGCCCTTCGTTAAGAATCTGTCCACGCGGAAATGGACCGACGAAGATATAATCGAGGATGTTCAGTATCTTCGGGACGAATTAAACGCAAGATTCGAGAGTTTGACGTGAGTGTGCTCGGAACTCCTTCGAAATATTTGGGTTATAATATCGCTTTTACAGGACATACGACGAATACAGCTCCGAGTTACTTTCCGGACACCTGTCGTGGACGCCTGTACATGAGTCCGAATTGTTTTGGAAAGAGAACGCCCCAAAGCTTAATGATAAAGACTACGAGCAACTCAAGTACGACGTGGATCAACGCTTTCTGACTAAGATACTCATGAATCGTTCGATTAGGATTCTGATTCGCCTTCTGAAAGAGTCAAACGATCCCGTAGTATTAGCCGTCGCAGCACACGACATTGGTGAATATGTGAAGCACTATGAGCGGGGCAAGAAGTTTGTCTAGTTTCATTTTTCACATTTCACGCTTTCCTGACAAATGTTGTTCAGGGTTCTCCAAGATCTGGACGCGAAGACGCGAGTCATGGAGCTGATGACGCATCAGGATGCCGACGTAAGATACCAGGCTCTCATTTCTGTCCAAAGACTTGTCAGCCATCCATGGGCAGCGGTGTAAGAGCGAGCGAGCGAGTTGTAGATACGACATACCGGACTCTTTGTACGATTTACGCAATCGTTGGACTTTCGACGATAGAGCTTAATACCCCGATGACTACACAGCGACTGTGAGCTTGAAGTAACGATAAGCTCGAGAGAGACGTCTCGGCTATATAGAGTTGCTAAAGGCTCGGTCCTCGCGACGTAAGTCAGGTCCGACTAGTTTTCAGAAGCATACAGCAGTGTCGATTCTTTCGGTACGTGAGGTACACAATTCTACACACTACAAGCCGAAGCGAATTTTACAAGAACCGTATTCGAGGGTACAGAAGACTTAGACCGTATTCCTGACCATTGTCAGCCGTGTTTCCCTACAGTCATCTAGGGGTGTGCCCGCTTAGTAGCATTGCGAGTAGTCTGTATGGGTGAATCAGCTCATGTCCATGAAGGATGCAGATTAAGATAAACTCACAAGGGTTAATGACGTGGCAAGTGTAGGGGCTCGAGCAGGTGGTAGAGCCAGAGTAGCCAGTACCGCCACACTGACCCCACTGAGCGACACCAGTGGTCGAGGGAGCGGAGGAGGTGGTCGAGCTGGTCGGGCCAGATGGGGAGGTGCCACCGCTGCCGGACGCCGAGTAGGTGGTGTCGAGGTCACCCCACTTGATGTTGGAGAAGACGACGGAGGCGCTGCCGCTG
This sequence comes from Pleurotus ostreatoroseus, assembly GCA_005298045.1. NCBI lineage: Eukaryota > Fungi > Basidiomycota > Agaricomycetes > Agaricales > Pleurotaceae > Pleurotus > Pleurotus ostreatoroseus. The sequence continues at coordinate 55,518 of SWBT01000601.1, forward strand.
GCAGCCTCGACGGTGGCGGGGATACCAGAGTCGGCGGAGCAGGTACCACGGGAGACACCGGGCTCGGAGGCGTCCTTGTCGGTGGGGTAGTCGCTGTCGAGCCACTGCATGTACGCGGCGTAGTCGTCCCAGATGGAGAGCGCGAGGACCATGCCGTCGCCGAGCGCGTCGCCCATCTTCTTCAGGCCGCCCTTGGTCGCGAAGTAGTTCTGGTCGCCAAACGCGGTCTTCTGCGCGGCGCAGAAGGCGTCCGTGATCGAGTTGTCGGCGGGCACACCGGGGATGTTCGCGGCCGAGTTCTGGATGACCTTGCCGCCCTGGACGTAGATGCGGCGGATCTCGGTGAGGTCGCCCGCGGTGGTGTTGTCGGAGGTGATGAACTGTGTGACGACGGTGAAGGGCTTGCTCGTGTCGACGGTGAGGCCCTTGCCGAGGAAGGTCTTGTCACCCATGCGGAAGGAGTTGAAGTCGCAGCCGTCCTTGTCGCAGAGACCGTCGTACCGCTCGCTGCCGGCACCGCAGTCAGTGCCCGTGCAACGGGTCTGGCCATCGGTGGTGCAAGGGTGCGGGGTGTAGGCGGCGGCGTCGTTGTTGGCCTCCCAAATATCCATCTCACTGCAGCAAGTACCGTACTGGCCGACACCAGAGTTGGCAGAGGTGCCGTTCCAGCCAAGGATGTTGGCCTAGAGATGGGAGGTTTCATTAGCATCAGGAAATCAATGACAAGGGGCGCAACATATAGACTCACCTCGCCGTTGATGAACTTAATGTCCTGAGGGCACTGCGAGTCACAGTAACCGGTACCGTACTTGGCACCAGCCTTGTTGTTGGGGAACTTGGACATACCACCGTCGGCATCCATGGCCGAGAGGTAGAGAGCACCGTTGATACCGCAGGGCAGGTTCGACATGTCGACATCGAACGTGAACTCCTGGTTCTTGAGCTTCAGCAGCTGGTAGGTGCTGTCGTCCTGCATGAGGTAGACACGCGAGCCGACGTTCGAGCCCGTGACGAACTTGAGCGTGAGCGCGTTGCCGCTGGCGGTGATGCCGTACGTGCCCGTGTAGTCCGCGCCGTCGAGCGCGCAGTTCTGCGCACAGCTGACGGGGTCGGGGCAGTAGGTGGAGTCCCACTCGTTGCCGGTGTAGCAGTTCGTGTACCCGCCGGTGTTGTGCAGCCAGCGCCAGTTGGCATCGAGCACGACCTTGGTGCTGAGCGTCGTGCAGCCGCTCTTGGTGCAGGACTGAGCGGGGAGCGACGGGTGGACCTCAGCAGTCGACGTGCCGGCCTGCTGACCGTACGCGATGGCGATGTAGGAGAGGGCGGTGAGGGCGAGTGCGTGACGCATTGTGAGCCTGTTAGAACCGTAAACCTAGCACCGGCGTCAGCTCGAGGCGATGTTCAGCTACTCTGGAGAGACTTACCGGGAGGTGAAGTCCTGTAAGTCGAAGACGAGAGAGGTTGACTCTGCCCTCTCCTCGTCGACGGTGCAGCATCTTTTATACCTGCAGGGCTCGGATGAAGCTGCAAGTTCAGCCATGGTTGTCTGGCCTCGTGAGGAACGACCCCGGACAAATTACGACGACGGCCCTCGACGTGGACCCGATGTATTCCTGGCCATGGTGTAGGCGGAGCCACTAGTTCTCCTTACAAAACATACCCATCTGTGGCCCCGTGAGCGTCGTCGGTCGGACAAACTGCTCGCTCGCCTGCCCTTGGCGCGGTGATTTAAAAACTCGGTACATCGAGCAGTCACTGCAGAGGCAAATTCTGATGCCAAGCCCAACCGCGGACGGTCGAAGAATACGGACAGCTTGACGGGAATATTCCCTACGGTGCATTTTCGGGTGCAGACGAAGGGCGAGCGTGATGCTCTCGAGGCATCTTGCGCCAGGCTTTGCTCCGTGCGCGGTGCACGGTTCAACTTCGCCTGGGAGGGCGTTCCTAGGGCGTTTGCAGGTGCTCAGCGGTACAATGTCGGATGCGCAGGGTGAACGCTTACCTGTGCGGTATGTCTGAGGCTCGCCTGCGCGACGTGACCGTCGAGAAGGAGGACGGGCAACGTGCATGGTGTGCGCACCTGAGGCGGCGCGGCTCCGCGTTTAGGCTTGGCGAAGGCACGGGTTCGACGCTTCGATCCCAGGGGCGGCCCCGTTTTGGCTCTGAGCGCGCGGCATGGATAAACATCTGAATGGGGGAAGTAGACGGGGGAAGTCGAAGCACTACAAAAGTGATAAGGATGGTGGCGCACCAAGAAGGCAATGTCAATAATAACAATGAGGAGGCGCATACCGCACCTGCATTGACGACTTGTACCATCTTGTCGAACGGTAGCCTGGAGACACGCGAGTTGCCTTCTCAACCGCCTTTGTGACATTCACTGACCGGTTTAAGTACAAAAGAAAGACAAAGAGATAAGCGGGAGGGGGTGGTGGTTACACTCAAGTTGCAAGGCATATAGTAAAACAATCTAGCAAAGACGAAAGCAGTCGCGACAACGTCAATCCAATAATATATGGATAATGAGGGAAACGAGCAGAGAGAAGGAGCTTAACGAGAAGAAAATTCGCAGGTCTCGGACCCGGGCTTTGGGGAGCGTGGCGTGTACAGTGCTAGCTTGAGGTGCAGCGTCCATTGCGCAACAGAAGGTACAGAAGTCTGGCACAGGTGCTTACACGAAGCCCTTTCCGCCACGCTTTGCGTCGATCTTCTTGAAGCGCTCCGTCTCGTTCCTCTGTAGAACATAGCAAAGCGATGAGGTCAATGATAGAGCGCAAAATGTCGCAATCGTACCTGGGAGATGACGCAGAGCGAGGCCAGGAACAAGCAAATCAGGATCGCCATGTAACCGTATATCTGCGAAGGTTATCTCAGACGTGGGCTCGTGAGAGCATGGAGAGGATCAGCGTACCGTCCTGGAAAGAGGGGATCATATGAGCATGTCAGATCTCGCAGAAGAGGTTCTATAGAACATACGTGAAGACATTGTTCAAAGTGAAGTCTGTGAACGCGGTGATCGGTCCAACACACGGGCTAGTTGTGGTTGCGTTGAAGGCCGAGCTGGCGCAGAATCCGCTTGCTTCTATCGTGTCATTTGTCAGGAAGTATCCGCAGCATTGGAACTAGAGACGTAAATTTAGGTCTGAGAAACCGTATGTCACCATGTACCGATTGTACGCACATGGTCCTGGATCTCCACTCGGGTGGCAGCGCTAACGGACTTGAACACCTTATAGTAGTTGTTGCGCTGCTGCAGGGAGTAGAACCAGATGAAGGATCCGACCACAATTACAACGACCGAGTCCATAATGAGCACCCAGTTCAGAATGACTAGCCCAGTTGTGACGTGATTGCGCTGCACGATGGCGAATATCGAGATACCGAACGTGACTAGGAGGAAGATTCCAAGGATAGTACCCGCTGTCAATGAGACAGAATGCGTTAGATGGCCAATGGGATACAGAAGTCGACGGTCACGCACCAAGTAGATCCTGTGAGCTCAACGTGAAATTGATCATCAAGTTATGTGCTCTCCACACAATGGACATGACGATGGACAGGATGCCCGCAGCGAGCAGCCACAAGTCCACGAAAGCCCAGAAAGCCATCAGCTTCTTGGAGACCATGTTTGCTGTTTGCTAGTTGTTACTAGCTAGCAACAGGGCGTCAACCACGACGAGCAGAACATAGAGCACGATACTCACTATGAATGGGAAGTATGTACGTTCTGTTTGAAGAGAGAAAAGTGCTTCCAAAGGTGTTGCAACTTGAGTGAAACGGGCGGAGGGATATTGCTCTTCCGGAGAGTAAGGACAGCAGGGCCACCTGTGGCTAGAGCACCTGGCCAAAATGAATGAACGGACAACTAGGACGGTCAACGTCTAGAGGGCCGCTGGTGGTCAGCGAACGAAACAAAGAGGAGAGAAAGTACGAAAGGGGAGAGGTAAAGAAGGAAAGAGAGGCGGGGAGCTCGCTACGCACCAAAAGGCTGGCTGAGCAGCGTAGGACGGGACGCTGATGGCAGTGAAGGCGATTCGACTGATGATCATGTTTCTAAAGTACTTGAGACGGCGAGGGCAAATAGCAGCGCAACGGCCCGACTCTCGGCGTCGCTATGGTCACCAAGCGTCCGGCAGGTCTAGCCTGCGTGCATTGCAGACATGATGGAGAACAATGAAATACCGACAGTACGCATGCGGGCCCGAATTTCAGTATTGTGCACGAGGAGAACATGCTGCACGACGACGACGAGGTTACAGAACAGCGAGCAACACAATTGCACCTCGGCCTGGGACGCGCAACTCTAGATTGGGGTTAAGTCTTCCACGCGGCCGGCCGGAGTACGCCGACGACTTGGCACAGCAACAACACAGGTTGCACCGCCAGCCTCCGTGCCGAGCTCGTATTTATGACCGTCGACGGGGGCAGCTGTGTACACCGACATCCGCGACAACTGCCGTAGGACCTCATTCATCTGCCCGCAGCATGTCGTCAGACGTATCAACGCTCTCAGGTGGCTCACTCCTCCTCGCCTGGCAACTCAAGGATAAAAATGTCCTCATCGTGGGAGGGGGAGAAGTCGCATCGGGTCGCATCGAATCAATTCTCGTCGCCGACGGGATGATCACGCTCATATCACCCAGAGAAGGCCTGCATCCTCTTACGAAACAGCTCATTGATGCCACCGACAGAATAACATATCACGACCGCACATTCGCGGGCCCTGAGGACTTGGAGGGTGTCGACATGGTCCTTGCTGCCATCGACGATGTGGACACCTCGCAGAGGATCTGCGACCTGTGCCGTGCTGCGCGTATTCCCGTCAACGTCGCGGACATCCCAGCGCAATGCGATTTTTACTTTGGCTCGCAAATTCGGCGCCTACCGCTACAGGTCATGATATCCACCAACGGACAGGGGCCCAAGATGGCGAAGATCGTGCGGAGAAAGATAGAGGAGAGCCTGCCGGAGGGCGTTGAAGACGCGATTACCAGGATTGGGGAGCTCAGGGTCAAACTCCGCGAGCGGGCACCGGGTGTCGGAGGCGATGTCAGCAAAAGACGGATGAAGTGGATGAACGATATTTGCAACGCTTGGAACATCGAGGATCTCGCTTTGCTCGACCGCCAGACCATAGATAAGCTGCTTGACGAAGGCTGGGAGAAGAACAAGGTACCGACGCTGGCGGATGTCAACCCGGAGGCGCGGAAGACTACACACCTGCCGGCGGTACAGCGAATCCTGAACATCGGCTCGTCTCTGCCTGAGCCTTACGGCCTGATTGTCGGAGCACTCATAGGGTCGACTATTGGGCTTCTTATAGGGGTTGTTTTCATGATCAGTACAGTGTACTTAATGTACTTCCTTCGCCCGGTTCTTCAGCCGATCCTCAACTCGATGTTTGGCCATTCTCTCCCTTTCTATACCTAATCCTTCTACACATAACTCTGAATTCTGTATCCTACTGAAATATGGACTATAAATTCCAAACTATGTGCCAGTAGGATCTTCGGTAAGGTGTTGAAGCTCTGCGAATGTTAAAAGCGGGACCTGAGGATCATTGAGTCGCGTACTACTCGGCCTCAAAAGCTAAAAAGTCTAGGTATGGTGCTGTTAAGGATGGGCACTTATACAGACTGTCCAGTACTGTATAGTTCAAGGACCGTTCATCATGAACGGTCCTTGAACTTGACCTTGACATCGGAACCCGGGCCGCATTCCTTACACGGATGTTTGGCGCTAAATTCGACGATGTTTTCTTCGTCTGCCAGTGCAACGCGCAATGTTGCCTAAGGCCTGAGCTCCTTCGATCTTCCTTTGTCAACAAATGTGATTGCCAGGCTTCATGGATTTTCCATTATACTTTCTTGCTTTGCTTTGCTGAGCAGCGGCCGTCATGCATTTGAATTGTCATCGACGATTTCTCCGAGTCCGATGTTGTCGCTTTGGAGTTAGCATATGCGGCGTTGATATCGAACACTGCGCCCCAAGTTTTGTCTCTATGGACGATTTGCCGTAAGTGCTAGCTTTGGGACAATTGACTCTGGTGTTTAGGATCAAATACTCCTCCTTTTCTCCCCTCCAGGCGAAAGCCGTGTTCACGCGAAATCGTTAGGAAGTCGCATGACAGGATGAAGGTACGGTTCCAGCTTCAATCACCATTCTTGACTAAGTGAATTTCTTGATGCGCGATAGGATCAACGTCTACGAGACTGCACCGCTGAACGGCTTGCATTCGCCGGGATCAATACGTGTCGAACTAGAACGTGCATGTGGATTGAAAGCACATAGGGCAGCGACCCATACAAATCCGTGTATGCTCCTATTATGCGAGCACGTCACGCTCATCTTGCACTCCATCAGTCCCTCTAAACTTTAGGTGTATATCTCTACTGCTGTCACGAGAATGCTCCAGCATCGCACTATCGATACCGGTTTTGCCATGGTTGCGGGGCCATCTGTGTTTCAAATACCCAACAAATGTATGTGCGGCAGGCCTAGGGAACTGCAAAAGCGCCTTTTGTAGCTGACCTTCGGTTTATCAGGAGACGTGAACTTACTAAACATATGAGGGTGCATGGATCTCGGATTCTGGTAACCTCCTGGTTCGACTTCATGCAAACTGCCACAGACTTTCATGTATCAAGGAATTCAAGATCGAGTCCGTCAAGCTGGCCGATCAGTCGGTGCGTCTGCTTCGCTTTTCACGGAGAGGGATGCTGGTAGAGATGTTCATATGAATATAGTAGGCGTGTTTATTGCTTATCACAAGCTATGTGATGCCCATCTATCGTATGAGGAGCTTGCGGTGAGGTGGGTGACTGTCGATGCTCCATAGGGTTATTGAAGTCTCGGGCTGCGACAGACTTGAATGAGTATACGTCGTTAAGTGGCCTCCTTCAACAAGCTCGTCCTACCGTCTTGTTCTGACTTCTTAGGACGGCATGAGACAGTGATTGTGACATAGCTGTACTAGTGTGCGTATAATGCCACAATCTCTCTGTGAACACAACAAACTGAGATTGAATTTTTGAAGGGTCTTTATTTCTGCAAATGGTCATATAGCGCTGCTCCAAGCGTTTCCGGGCTCGTTTGTAGAAATGGTGACTGCATAGCGCACTTCAAGAAAGTAGCCGGTGGTGTCACATTGTTGTATATATGGTGTGATTTACCATATTGAGGCTGTTCAAGGGCAAATTTTGCGCGCTGAACAGTGCATACTGACGGTAGGTAGCTTGTAAACTGATCGAATCGTTCGCATCTTGATTTTACGCGCAAGGATTGCATCACCATCCCCGCACCCTTCCATCGAATATGCAACGAATCCGCCTATGACGGGACCGTGGCCCACATAAAGAACGATACCGACGGACTTCTCTGTGCACCGACGCCCAAATGGACCCAAGGACGGCTCCTGACCCTGCTGACGCTCTCAGGGCCGTAGGCTTGTCACCTGCGTCTACATTTGGCGCGCTTTTTCTGGGATATGGCATTGCGTCTATGTAAGTCCCCGTGCCTCCAGAAGCGTGTGCATCGAGCTGACGTTCGTCCATTCATAGATTCTACGGCATAACATGCTGTCAGACTCTGAACTATTACAGGTCCCAGAGGTCGAGTAGAGACACTCGCATGATTAAGTACATGGTATGTTCGGTGTCCTTCCATGACGGTGGAACGCGACTGAGTCATCTATTGTCCACAAGGTGGGAGCTGTGTGGTAAGACCTGTGCCTCTTGTACGACGGTTTTCATACCGACCCGCCGCTCGTCCAGGATTCTAGACACGGTACACCAGGCGATGTGCACCCATTTCGTGTACTGGTATCTCATTGTCAATTACGGGAATGCCTCCTCGCTGTTCTTTGTCACCTGGTAAGTGTCACGACGCCTTATGGTGACACATCATACTAACAAGGATATCCAAGGTCTGTCCCGGTACGTGATCTTCTTTCCAGTATATCTAGATTTCTCATGAGCCCTCTCTAGTCGGAGATGATCCTCAATGTGAGTAGATGTCTTGCCGGTCGCTAGCATTAAGGCTCAGTGTACGTGTAGCATATCATCGGCTTCATCGTACAATCGTATGTTATGTTCAATGTTTCCATCTGACGTCCCAGCTGACGTTTCAAGCTTCTATGTTCTTCGCGTCTGGCGCAGTAAGTCACCATAAATACTAGTCATAGAGTATTCTCACATATACCTATCCCCAAACCAGTCAGCCATAATCCTTGGATTAGCGGACTTTGTGTATGTCAATTTTATCCCTGCAGATTCGCGTGTTCAAAGTCCAATTCTTTATTCAGGCTCTTTTGACTGTTACCACGCTAGGTAAGTCGTCTGACTATATCTTTCGTATGCAGACTACTAAGGCATAGCACGCAGGCGCAGGGGTAGGTACGTCATTAATGTAAATCATACTGTGCATCTGTTCACCCCAGCTTGGTACAGTGTATCCCGCTGAGTTGTATGTCTTCACTCCCTCCTCTGACTCTGACACTGACTGAGGGTTATCTAATCATTTAGCCTTCGTACTCCCGTGACAGCTTTTGTCGAAATTAAATACGAGGTGCGTTCGGCCCAAGAACCAGTCTGGCTCTGGGAGAACTAAAGCTATCAACAGAAATTCTCGACAGCTGGTATATCTATCAGCTTGGTCACTGACATCGTTCTCGCGGTCACGTTAGCTGTCTATCTTTACAGGAGCCGCGCCGGTTTCAGGCGGTATGTGCATCATGTTCATGAGAAAGACTAACGAAAGTGATCAGCAAATATCTCTAGGACCAACACTATGTTGATGAGACTCATTATTCTGTCAATTGCTACTGGCGGTCTCACGGCGTGAGTGCAACTATATATCATCCTTAATTACTCTAGATGATAAGTCTACAAACAGCTGCTTCTGGCTCGCTAACTTGATAGCTGTGAGTATCTCTGCCAAAAATTGCATTATAAAGTAACCGATCACTGGATTCTAGTTTGTCGCGGCACCAACCGCACTGTGGGACTACCTATTCGATCCGACCGTTAGCAGGCGTGAGTCATGTACCCGTTATGTAGACACCAACTAACTCAAATTCACTTGGTAGTGTATGCAAACTCCCTATTGACTATGTGCGTACTTAGCTCAGCTAGAACTCAAAAGACATTAATGAGCAACACGGAACCGGTATAGGCTAAATTACAGAGATTTTGTCGTAGATAGCGGCAACTCTGCCGGCACCATCAACGTGCAGTCCTTCCACCTATCCGAGCGGTCAGCAAATTCGGCCCCCAACGACCTATTAAATCAGGCCACCAGCCCGAATATCGATGTCTTCGTGACTAAGAATGTGGAGACGGTGAGCCTTTTTGTACTTATGAGCAACGGTACTCAACTAATTCACATCAGGATTCAACGAAACAGTCGGATGTGGGCGTTTGAAACGCTTGATGCATGTTCTGTGAACCGATCGTTCGTCTGAAGTGTCTTCGTGGCCTAGGCATCAGTTACAAGTCGAAATACGGATTGTGAAGACGAGTCATTTCTTGTTTTACCGAGTGTGTCGCCTATACACTATTTAAGGTCTCATAGATTCATTCTTCCAGCCAGTAAACCTTTGTGATGCAAGTGCAGTTTGGGCGGTGAAACCGCTGAACAACGTCAAGTTGAGCTGGAGCGGCGACGCTGGAATGCAATTAGGTTATACGATCGAAAGGATGCTCTATATGCACATACGCATTGGCATCACTCAGTATTTACCTGGAATGTAGATCATGAATACCTCAATGATGTGGTAGTAAGTATGATCTTGACTCGATTAAATACCTCAGAAACTCTACAAATGCCAACGGGACTTTGAAGTCATTGCGCTGTGTACGAAGACTGACGAATTCAAGCATGGTAATGTCAACGACAGACACCTTAACAGGCCGTCCGATATACTGTACCCGTTCATTGACCTCGACATCTCAATCGGCTTGAGTCGGGCCGTGTTCCGTACACGTGCGACCGGTGTATGGCGCTAAGTTCGTCGGCATCTGCCTTCTTCGTCCGGTGCAAGCAAGTTGCCCAAGCTCCTTCGGCCTTCCAGCAGATACGACCTTCAAGCCCAATGAAGATCTCAGTATCGATTATTCGCTCTATGTTTATGAACAGCGGCCGCCGTACATCTCAAGATGTCACCGACTATTTCCCTGAGGCCGTGGCGGCTTAGTACATGTTGTCGGACGCCGATATCGAACACTCTGCGCTCCAGTTTCTGTCACCGGTACTTTGGACTGTACCATGACATTCAGCTCTGGTATTCTAGGAGTAAATACTCCTCCTTACTTATTTCTGCTAAGCGCAGATCGTATTCATATGAAACCGTTTGAGAGTCCCCCGACAGCGGGCGCATTCTTGACAGCGAAGGTATGACTCCTGTAGTCCTGACAAATCATTCCTTAACATCTGAACTTCTTGATAGTTGATCGAATTAACGTTCACTAGACCGAATCGTTGAACATATCATATCCGTCTCAATCAATAAGTGTCAAATACGTAGTGGAGTGAAAGCACATAGGGCGGAGACCTACATCTGTTCTTGTACTCCTACTCCAAGAACACCTCGTGCTCGTCTCGCAGTTCAAGATCCCCTTGCATCTCAGGTCTACTCGTCGCATCTGGGGCGCCACATTTCATCATATTCAACCTTCTCAGTCTGTCAATAATGTGTGGTGAACAGCGCGGGCTATTGGCGAGCGAATTGTGAGCTCCTATTCGAACTGATCAAACAATTCGCATCTCAGCTTTACATATTCTGATTGTTATCATTACTCAGTTCCGCTGAAATGCAGCCGACCTGTCGACTGCGCGCTGTTCAGGCTTTTTAAAACATGACAACAAAGGTCTGCTTTGGTGCCCCGTCTCCATGGATTCTAAACTACCCCCTGACCCTGCTGCTGCACTGAGAGCCGCAGGTCTATCCCCTGCGTCTACGTTTGGCGCGCTATTCATAGGATATGCGTTTGCATCTATGTAAGTCATCATGCCTGTTTGTAGTATACGAGTCGCACTGATGCTCTCCTTGACAGTTTATATGGCATAACGTGCTGCCAGACATTGTACTATTACAGGTCTGCAAGATCTGATCACGATCGTCCCGCAACCAAGTGTATGGTATGTTGTGTGATATCGTATGACGGAGGCGTGTGACTGTCTCATCTTTTGACATGAAGGTCGGGATCGTATGGTAAAACCTGCAGCTCCTGCCAGTTGGTATGATTACTGATGCCACTCTCTGTTCAGGATTCTGGACACGGTGCATCAGGCGATGTGTACGCACCTCGTATATTGGTATCTCATTGTCAATTATGGCAAAGACTCTTCGATCTTTACTGTCACCTGGTAAGTACCATGACGTCAAGCACAGCATAAAACTCAAATAGACGTGTCAGGTCTGTATCCGTACGTATTCACTCCTCTGGTTTGTCCGGAGTTCTCATGGATTTCATGGCCGCCAGTCAGAGATGACTCTTAATGTGAGTAGCCACCGTGCGCTTTGCTAGTCTCATGACTGAACAGGCGTGCAGCATATTGTCGGCTTCATCGTACAATCGTATGTCGTCTTCATGTCATTTTCTAGACGTCTCAAATGACCGTATCACAAGATTCTATGCTCTTCGCGTCTGGCACAGTGAGTCTTATCGAATAACATTCAGTGTATGGGATGTTAAACTATTCGTGACCGAAATCAGTCAGCCGAAACCCTTGGGTCAGTGTATGTTGTGTAGGTCTATTTCAGCTCCTCTGTTCACATATGTTCATCCATCACTTTCACTCTAAGGCCTCTTTGGTTGTCGCATCACTGGGTAGGCCTTGCACTAAACTTTCACGTAAAAATTGCTAAGACCTCGAACACGCAGGGATAGGCATATGTACGTCATTGTGACCTATATCATACGCCTTTTAACCGTATTTCAATGTAGCGTATCCTGCCGAATTGTACGACCTCATGCTTCCCTGCTGTTCTGATACTGACCAGCGGCGTCTTGACCGTTCAGCCTCCATACTCCCGTGACAACATACGTTCCAGTCAAATTCAGGGTGGGCCGATTTCCGAAAACCAGATTGTGCCCCGAAGGCTGACTACAAAATATAGAGACTATTGACAGCCAGTATCTTTGTCAATCTAATAACCGACGTAATTCTTGGCATAACGCTAGCCGTCTATTTGTACACAAGCCGCACTGGTTTCAGACGGTATGTGTATGACAGTCTACGTGAATCGCTTTTCGCTAGTGTCTAATGAGCTCATAGGACTGACACTATATTGACGAGACTCATCATGCTGTCGATTGCTACAGGGGGTCTCACGGCGTAAGTGTGAAATATATATATCTTAAATTGCTTTGAATGACAAATTCATACAGCCTCGTCTGGCTAGCTCACCTGATATCTGTGAGTTCTGGCCACGCTTCTATCTGGAAGCGTTACGATTTAAGGCAACTAACCAGTGCCTAATCCTTAGTATCTTGCGGGACCGACCGCACTTTGGGACTATCTATTCAATCAGAGCCTCAGCAAGCGTGCGTTACATGCTCATAACTTCATTTGTGTACATCTCAGCTGACTTACACTCACTAGTGTACGCAAACTCCCTGTTGACCATGTATGTATTCAGCTCGTTGGGATGGACTCCACTGAGGAATACGCAACTTGCTTGCACAGGCTCAACTACAGAGAATTTGTGCTTGAAGATAACAAGGCTACCAACAAGATCGACTTACAAACTTTTCAGTTGCCCTCGGAGGGAACGAGAAATATAGTCCCCAACGACCTGATGGGCAAGGTCACTAGCCCGAACATTGATGTCTTCGTAACCAAGAGTGTAGAGACGGTGAGCATGTCGAAGCTTTTCAGATACCAGACTTACTTGTCATCAGGAGTAAATGAAGCATTCAGCCGCGGGCGTGTGATGCGAGAGGTGCAACCTTCAATCCTAAATCGGTATAGTTTGAGATATCTGTGACTAAGTACCGCTCCACGTCGGGACATTGATACGGTCTAATCCATACGCTGTATCATGTCTTGTTCTGTGAACTAACTACTAGCGAATGTCTACAACACAGGATCGATAAACGAAGTTGTTTGACCGTCTGTGTTTATTCTGATACTTCGCTCGCTCAGGAGTCACTGAGCCTCTTTCAAGAATCAAGACCAAGATCTGCAACGCTAGAATGTGGTTAAGTCCAGCTGCCGGAGCCCTGGCCGAAAAAGCACCCCATATGGACATACACGCCGGCATCACCCAGCAATTACGGTAGGCAAGGGGCCGTTTTGCCGAACTGCAACACTTCAGAACACAGAACAGAACCGTCAACGTCCTCTCTGACACGCAGAACGACCACCAAAGGAGCCCATTAACTTCCTCATTGACACTGCATGGCATCGGACATATCAAACCTCACGGGCGGCTCCCTCCTCCTCGCCTGGCAGCTCAAGGACAAACATGTCCTCATCGTCGGAGGGGGAGAGGTTGCATCTGGTCGCATCGAATCAGTCCTTGTCGCAGACGCAAAGATCACACTCATATCACCGAGACATGGATTACACCCCCTCACGAAACAGTTCATTGATGCTACCGACAGAATAACATATCACGACCGCACATTCGCGGGCCCACAGGACCTGGACGGAGTCGATATGGTACTCACCGCGATTGACGATGTGGACACCTCACGGGAGATATGTACATTGTGTCGTGCGGCGAGGATACCCATCAACGTTGCAGACATTCCTCCATCATGCGACTTTTACTTTGGCTCGCAACTCCGACGGCTCCCGCTGCAAATTATGATCTCGACCAACGGGAAAAGCCCCAAGCTAGCCAATATCGTGCGCCGAAAGGTTGAGGAGAGTCTACCAGAGGGTATTGAAAACGCTATAAGCAAAGTAGGGCAGCTGCGGGGAAAGCTACGCGAGCGGGCACCGGGTGTCGGAGGCGACGTGGGCAAGAGACGGATGCGGTGGATGATTGACATCTGCAACGCATGGGACATCGAGGAGCTGGCTTTGCTTGACCATGAGATGATGGAGAGGCTTTTGGATGTTGGCTGGGAGAAGAACAGGGTGCCAAAGCTGGCGGATGTCAGCCCCGAGGCGCGGAAGGGGCACTCACCGCGGCCTCAGCCGTTCAGCATGCTTGTGCCAACGATGGCAGGCTTTTTCGCGGGCATCGTGTGCACGGCGGTGATCATGGACCGCCTCACGCGTAAAACTTGAGCGGGTACGCCTCGGGGAGATGGGGAGAGGTAGCACGGGGCAGATTAGACGGCCTTGCGCAGATGCTTTATTGTACAGATTTTACTGAAATAATCCCTGGAAATTGCACTTTTATTGTCCGGAGTATGGTTGGTCGTCCTTAGGCTTGAGATGGGTCCGAGATGAGTCGAGTCGGTGGAAGATCGTCCGCAAGAGTCGGTGCGGCAGCGACGGGAGGCGGTTCAAGCTGAGTTCGTGCTGAGTCACGGTGCTGAGGCGTATATAAGTCGTACGCGCTAACGCCAGTTCCCTTCAATTCTTTCCGTTTCCTTCACCGCTGTCTCCTCCATCCACCGACCCCTCGCAACCAAAACACTCTAGACGATTACAACGATGAGCAACCTCGACTGGGACAGCAAAACCGTCATCGGGTCCAAGTCCCGCGCCAAGGTTACACGTACCACCACTGATTTGAATGGTAAGTTGGTCACGCTACACGTGTAGTGGTTTGTGTGCGGGGCTGACGCATTTCTCTAGCTGTAGGTTATCTTACTTTGCTGAGGGATGAGTCGATGTAAACTCGACTTGTTTTTGTAGGCCCGCAGAGCAGGTGCTGTTGTGGCAACTGACAAGAAGGTTACCGGTGGTCTCAACAAGGCCCACGTCGGTACGCAACTGCCAACTTATATACCCCTTTCAGGACTCTGAGTACTATACTGTTCTGCAGGCACCGACCACCAGAGAATAGCAAAACTCGACCGTGAAAATGAGGTCGCACCGCCACCGAAGGTCCTCCCTGCAGTCGGAAAGGTGAGCGTCACCCCCTCACAGCCCCCATCAGCCACTCATCCCGCAACTCTTCCCTTAGGCCATCCAGACTGCCCGCATGGAGAAGGAGATGTCCCAGAAGGACCTCGCGCAGAAGGTGAACGAGAAGCCGTCCGTCATCCAGGACTACGAGTCGGGCAGGGCCATCCCGAGTCCGCAGATCCTCAGCAAGCTCGAGCGCTCCCTGGGCGTGAAGCTCCGTGGCGCCGGGATTGGGGAGAAGCTGGGGGGACCAAAGAAGTCGTAGGTTGGTCCCTCCAGCAAGCAGATCTACGACGGACATTGTCGAGGTGTTCTGTCTCTGTTCTGTATAATCTGTCTCGTCATCCCGTGTGTTATTAGACTTTACTCGATTGTTCAAGCTATACTCTGATCCTTAGTACTCCACTACAATTGTTAGCTCTCCCCCAGCATCCTTATAATGCACATTGCATACCGCGCATCTCATTTGAGTAAATGCCATATGAACGAGGTATGAAAGCACGATGAATACGTACAGTGATAATATAGCTACCGAAAGATGAATACAAGAAAGTGAAGACGCATGGGAAGGGGCAAGATATGGTACAAGAAAGGCGAAATGACGGTGAAGAGGTCATGACGCATGGTCAGGTTCCGTTGAACCCTGCAGTCAATTATACGTCAATGAACCTCATCCTAGCGAACAGGCGAATACGTACGTATGAGATGTAGTCAGGGCTCTCGCATGCTTTGTATTCTTTCATGAGCTCTTCTGCAGTTGCGCTAGAGGATATTTGATAAGATACTTCTTTGCCAGGCATGACGTGACGTACCGAGCATCGTCGAACTCTTCCAAACCGTTTTCGAACAACTTCTCTTTCTTGTATTGATCTA
Organism: Pleurotus ostreatoroseus; assembly: GCA_005298045.1. Lineage (NCBI taxonomy): Eukaryota > Fungi > Basidiomycota > Agaricomycetes > Agaricales > Pleurotaceae > Pleurotus > Pleurotus ostreatoroseus. Next base: position 71,421 of record SWBT01000601.1, read on the forward strand.
TGAACGCATTACGCCTCCGAAGTCGGTCGAACTGATCGATCATGCGCTTGAACAGCTATGAATGACGAAATCAGACGGATGGTTCGGACGAGGGCCGTCTTCGTGACACTTACCGATGCAATGCTCGTGTGGTTCGCGAGCATGAGGCCGCTGACGCGGTGGTTCGTCGGGACATATGGTGACTTGCGGGTGAGTGCTACCTGGATCGATGCCGGTCCCCATGGAATGAAGTTTGCAAGCTGTCTTTCTCGTATACGAAGTAGCGATTGGTGTACCTAGATCGCAAACTGGTGTCAACGGCTATGCAGGCAGATTCAAAGCGAGACTACGTACATCAGTAGGGTCAACATCACCCTGTATGATGTTCAATATCGAGATGTAGCAAGCAGTTTTACTCGGTACGGTCGACACCATTCGATTCTTTGGCTGCAGTAAGCGGCGCATGACATCAAGGACGGTCGTGCGCCGAATGGGTTTTGCCTTGTCGATCTGGTCACTTGTGAAGGGCGTGTAGGACGTCATGAGGAAGTGGCAGCGTGGCGTGGGGATGAGGGACGCGACAATGCCGACGAGGTCGTTGTTCATGTATCCGGGGTAGCGTAGCGTTTGTGTCGACGCGGCCATGACAGTCGATACCTGCATGTTATGTCTCAGCACTCAAAGAGTCAGGGGCAGAGGAATGTGCGCGCACAAGCTGGTTCGTCTGGTCAAACGTTGGGGTCTGTACATGCAGCCGGTCCGCAGAGATCCGTGAGAGTGCGCCGTTGTCGAGCACGACGACCGAGTCGGCGTGGTTCGTGAGGCGCTTGAGAGTGAGCATGGAGTTGTAGGGCTGCACGACGACGTCGCCCTCTTGCGCGTTCGGAAAGACGGAGTAAGTCTGGATGAGCTTCTTGGGAAACTTGTCGTTCAGACGTTCGAGCATGAAGGAGCCGAAGCCGGAGCCTGTGCCTCCAGCGATAGAGTGCATGAGCATGAATCCCTGGACGTGGTTAGCGGTGAGTGGTTTTAGATATGTGGCGAATGCATACTTCTAGCGAGTCACTGCCTTCTGCTTCGCGATCTACCATCTCCATTACTTCTTCGTACAAGCGTTCTCCTGCAGAATATCCCTGAGCCCAGTTGTTACCCGCGCCGCCTCCGTCTTGTGAGACAAAGATGTTCTCGGGGTTGTAGAGGTTGGCATACGGAGAAGTTAGTATATTATTTATGACCTTGAGTTCTGGTCAATCACAGTTAATATCGAGATAGACGACGCGTACACGGGGTTCGAGATCCACCAATATTGCTCTTGGGATATAGTGCTCGTCGTCTGCTTGGTAAAAGAACACGTCTTTGCGATCCCCGCCCTCAGTAGCCCACTCTTCTAAGATGCCTTCTTTGTTAATGCCGTGCTCAGCACAGAGGCGCTGCCAATATACGGAACCCACTTGAAGACCATGGTTAGAACGGACGGGAGCGTACCCAAAGCATCGATGGTTCCGCACTTTGGTTGCCGCATTGCCCCAGCTGTACTGTTATTATTTCTCGTGGCATCTTGTCATAGGGATGCTACAGAGGATGAAGGCCAATGTGATGATTGGGTTAACGAGTTCTATCGCGCACGATAATTGAGACGACTGGAAGGTTGATAGCACGCGTTTCGGGCGCTCGCACGCGTTACTTACGCGTGTTGTGACCGCGAATCTGTGACAAAATCACGTTTCGTGACGAAAAGCGATCATTTTGTGACCAAAGTGCGGCCGACTGCATATAAAAATCAGGCTAAATGCCGTGTGGCGCAGCAAATTGGTCCGGAAATTGTGTCCGTCACCGCTTGTTCAGTTTCTAGCTCCCCTCGCTTTGCTCGCTGTCCTCCATCGCTTGGGCCTGTCCTTTTCTTCCGCGCTCCTCGCCGTGCCCGTTGCCGAGGACGCCCTCTTTCGACCTTATCTATTCATCACATCCTTCACGTCTTTCGCAACGCATCTTTGTCCATCATGCAGCAACTCCAGCGGTCCAATTCTCTGTTTGGGACGTTAAAAAGCTTCATCCCTTGGCTTGGCTCGGCAAATGACTCGGAACTGCAGGGGAAGCGGAAGGCAGCGATTGTAGAGGAAGATGAGTCGGAAGAGGAGGGAGAGCACAGGGCAAAGAGGAAGAGGGTACACAGTCCTGAGCTTGGGTCGCAGCACGATATCGCTATATTGCCACGGAGCAGCCAGCTACACCAGCCCAAGCCACAGCGGGTACACAGTGGTTACCTCGATCCCCCGGTAGAGGCTTTCTCACGCCAGTCCCTCACTGAACAGCCGACGAAGACCACTCAAGGTCGCTCAGCGTCGCTTTCGGTGTCCGAACGACCGGTCAACAATGGCGCATATAGTCGACGGACGGCATCTCCTGGACCCAGTGGCCTGTATCCTCCGCCTCGCGGTCTCTCCCGCACGCAATCGATGGACCCGCCCCCAAGGCGACGCTCGGCGTTCGAGCCTGCCAGCGGACGTCGGGCAGGAGCCCGCGACGGATTGACGGACGCTCTCCGCGAGAGGTCGGCATCACCTTCACGCCCCTTCCGCATGCGCACCTCTATGACGCCACAGCCTCTGGGACAAGAGTTTGGGCCTGTGCCAGAGAGACCTGAGCGGGATCCGTCGGAGCCTCCGCCTCTCTCCGAGCTCATCGACAACCCTGTCTTCGTCAAGGCGCCCTCCCTGCCACCCTCCGACCGGCAGGAGGCAGAGAGGCGTACCTCGATGACTCTTGGCAGTGTGGCAGAGGCACAGCGTATAGTACGTGTGGTACCGCTGACGCCCGTAAAATTGATCTCACATTGTACACAGGCCCGCCCGCTCAAGCGTTCGCGCAGCTCGCTGAATCTTGATGATGAGGTTATGACGGAACCCGATGGTGAGTATATGCGTTACATTTCCAAGAATATCGAACTAATCGTACCATGTACAGTCCCTACGTATCCTATCAACGCAGCCGAAAAGGTGTTACGCCAGCTGGAGGTGTATAAAACACCCCTACTTCCGACTCGTTTGCGGGATTCGGCCAATATTCCCGACATGTTCCAGCCGCAGTCCAAGAAGGCTCGCATACCTCTGTTGATGCATGATCGCGAACGCAAGCCGCGGCTCGGCATGATTGACAAAGGCAAGGGAAGAGACAGGATTGCGGAGGGTCAGGAGTCTCCAGGTGCTAAGCCATATGCTGGGCGCGGTGGTATGAAGAGACTGCTTGCACGTCGGCGGATGGAGGAAGAGGAAGAGCATCATCATTCACGACTGTCGAAACTGGCGGTCATTGAGGAAGCGGACGAAGAGGAAGAGCGGGTGGTGCAACCCGCTCCGGCTCTTGAGCCTTCGTCTGAGCCAAAGGACCGCGTACCGACGATCATTGGTGGCAAAGAGCAGAGTTCGTTGAGAGTGGGCAGGAAAAGGAACAACAGGAATCATATTGAGAGACCTAAGATTAGAGGCAAGGGTCGCTATGCTGCGATCTTTGACGATGAAGACGAAGATTCCATGGTTATGGACGAAGAGAGCGAGCGCGAGCGAAAAATGCTGGAGGAGGCCGCGAAAAATGTGCCCGAGTTTAAACCACCTCCGAGCTTCAGCTTTGCAATGGACGTGAGTTACCTCGCTATCTACACGACCCATCATACTGATCTTGCTTTCTACTCGCAGGCGCCTGCTCCTTCTATTCAACAGGATGCAACTGCAAAGGAGCCTCCCATTGCCGCGCTTCCATTCTCATTATCGAAGCCCTCAACACCCGCGACTAGTACACTGAGCTTCACCAGCACAACTACGTCCAACCCTGCAAAGGCTGCGATTCCTCCACAGCATCCAGTCGTGACGGCGGCGATCACATCATCTGAATCGCTGTCCATAGCAGCCGCTGCCCCACTAACGCCAGTGCTCAAAAGCATGCCAGATGTCGCTGCTGGGCTACCGAGTGCTGCAGCAGCCCCTGCTCAGCTCGAGGCTCAGATCAGCGAGACCATCTCGGAGAAACCCGCTTCGGCGATCCCGAACTTCTTTGCCAATTCTGCTGTCTTCAACAAGCCAACGGCTAGCGTGAGCACCCAGACCTCGTTCTCGCTCGTTCCGCCTATCCCTGCAGCGACAGCAGAGAAGAAAGCCGATGAAGTTGGGCCAGCGGCTCCTTCATTCTTTAGTATCAGCAAGGCTCCTGAGACGGTGAAGAAAGCGGATGCGATTTCTGCGCTTTCATCCTCCCTCTTCGGTGTCCCAACGTCGACTGCAACAGTGGAGCTTGAGAAAAAGCTTGCTACTCCTGAGAACAACACAACGACAGCTGTGTCGGAGACGCCTTTGTTGTTTGGCGGGCCTGTGAAGTCTGCATTCCCATCTGCCCCTGCTACTTCTACAGCGCCTGTGACATCTCTTTTCGGTGCGACGCCCGCATCCACAACTCCCTCATCTGCGAAGGACACCGCAGCTGCCCCTGCGAATGGGACTGGGACGTCTGCCTTCTCATTTGGCGCCCCTGCAAAGCCTACCGAACCTACTGCGCAACCATCGCCGTTTAGTTCAGGTGCACCGCCCGTGAAAGCTGCTGAACAGGCTACGTCAGCACCGTCGCCTTTCTCATTTGGAAACACTGCGAAGGCTGCAGACATCGCCGCATCGCCAGCAGTCACCCCTACTCTTGCACCATCTCCCTTCTCCTTCGGTGCTCCGAAGCCGGAGTCTGCAACGACAGAGGCGAAGCCTGTCGATAATGCTGCCGCTTCATCCGCCCCTGCATCCATCTTCGGCGGTGGCTCTAAGCCTTTCTCGTTTGGTACCACAGCGCCAGTAAGCGCGCCTTCGCCTTCGCCTGTACTCGAGCCCGCAAAGAGTCCCTTCACGTTTGGCCAGCCTGCGACCCAGCCATCAGGCGTGTCCACTCCGCCTGTATCGACATCAACTATCGAGGCACCGAAGCCGATCTTTGGTGGATCGTCTGGATTCTCCTTTGGCCAGCCCTCGCCAGCTCCCACTCCCGGTGCGGTGGCAGAGCCGCCAAAGCCCCAGTCTCCTTTCACATTTGGCAACTCGTCAGCTCCGTCGATTCCAGCGGCGGATGAAAAGCCATTTACGTTCGGCACGCCATCTCCTGCGCCGCCGGCCACACCCATCAAAGATAGCGGAGGGTCGCTTTTTGGTGGAACGTCAGGTGCCACCAGTATGATCGACACGGCTCCGAAGCCCTTTGCCTTTGGCGCACCCGCCACACCGGCCGCGCCAACTCCTCTAACACCGCCCAGAAACGTTGATACTAGCATGAACATGGATGAGAGTCCGTTGAGAGGAAACGGAATGGATGTCAATGGGGGCAAGCCTGAGCTTCCGAAACTAAACGGCTTTGCCTTTGGTGCGCCCTCTACGCCATCGCCCTTCGGTCAGCCGGCTCCCAATACATCAGCGCCGTTCTCCTTCGGGTCTGGTGCAACTGGGACCTCTGGGTTTGGTGCAAAGCCTACTGAACCGAAGCCAGCCGAGCAACCTGCGTTCGGAGGGTTTGGACAGCGTTCAACGTCAGCAGGCTTCGACTTTGGCCAAAAGGCACCCGAGACGCCTGCTCCCATGTCTACAGGTTTCAGTTTTGGTCAGAAGGCACCAGAGGGTGCCTCGATTGCGTCAACAAGCACAGGCTTTGCTTTTGGACCAAAGGCCGCTGAGACAAACAACGCTCCCAGTACTGGCTTCTCCTTTGGACAGAAAGCCACTGAGACGAACGCTTCGTCTAACACTGGATTTTCTTTCGCGTCGCCTGCTACACCTTCGGGGACAGCAGCACCGTTCGGGTTCGGTGCACCTCAAATCTCGCAAAGTACGTCTTTCGGACAACCCACCTCAGCCACCGCGACGACACCTGCTTCACCGTTCGGTCAACCGACACCGTCTGGTGGATTCTCGTTTGGTGTATCCACACCGACTAGTGCAACTGCAACATCCAACCCATTCGCCTTCGGTAGCAGCCAGCCCGCTTCACCCGCTACCAGCAACGCTGGGCTGCCCAACTCAAATTCCACTGCCGGCTTTAGTTTCGGCACACCTGCTAACACAGCGGGTGCGGCATCGTCTCCATTTGGAGCTGCTAGCACTCTGCCTTCGAACGGCGGTGTCCCAGCGTTCACGATGGGTGCAGCACCTTCGAATGTCGCTATTGCTCGACCCATAAAGAAGATGCCGACTCGCCGCGGTAACAAGCGGTAATCGCCGCATATCTTCTAGATCCGTGTACTTTATCCTCTGTCTCGTCAACAAGGACGCCTGACATACTAACTCTTCTTGCTTTCTGTTGTACCGCGCGCCATCGTCTCCGTTTTGATTTTTTGTTAGCTACAGGTTACCCTTCGTCATACATAGCACTGCATCTCGCGCACATCCACATCCGACATCCATCTTCGTCGTTTCTCAACATCCGCTATCTGTTATCAGGGCATTTCATAGTCGTTGGCTCAAGGCCACTCATCGCATATCAAGTAGGTAGGTAGACATATCAAGCGTAGTTACAATTAGGCTAAAGGCCTATGCATGCGTATTATATTTGCACGCGGATGTGCGTAGGAATAGTTTAGCACAGGTTTCCAATATCATCTCACTCTGTTATCCTCGAGAATCATGTCCGATAGCTTGGCATCCGTATGGAAAGGTATGTACATATAAGTCCTAGGTGCATTAGCCTGCTCTAGATAGAACCTTCTTCAACGAGTTGTTCTGCTTCTCAAATGCCTCGATCTTCTCTTCTGCGACCCGCATTTTCTTGAGGAGGTATTCGCCCCGAGAGCTCACTGCTCGGCGCGAGCCCCACCAATGAGATGTTCCAGCTTCTACCTCTTTCAGAGTCAACAGCTCGTCTTCGCAGGCCTTGACGATTGTCTCATTCGCTGCAATGAGCTTCTGGTTCAGGGCATAGTCTTGGTTCGCTTGGAAGATGGAATCTAGCCACGCGTATCAGTATCGTGCTGTAGTTCATGTTCACAACCGAACGGAACTGACCTTCAACTAAACGCTCGAAGACGTACTTATACACCGGCTTTCCAGGTCTGATGATTGACGGACGACCTTTCATGGCGTCAGTAAGTATTTCGCTATTCAGCTTCGCAAGTAACGTACCGTGCTGCGTTATGATGGAGATTAACTCCGAGTGTTCCATCTCCCTTAGGGCTGTTTCGTCCCCTTTGAAAGGCAAGTCGATCAACACTTGATAATATGGCACCTATGACGCATATGGTGTAAATACGCAATCAGCAGATTTCCGGGTAAATATTTACTTCTCCATGTTTTGCCAGTTGCTTCAGCAGGAACCACGCTTGTTCTCTCGACCATGGCAAATTCTTCGCATCCTCGTTATCGTCTCCGAATGCATTCTTTCGCAGCTCGCCAACCCCACGATGGACGATGTCATCAACCGCCTGTTCAATGGTCATGCCGCTCCGAACTTTGTGGACCAACTGGAAACTTGCATGAGAATCATACGGGTTCATGCTGCTATTTAACTTACGCTTTCCAAATCTTCGGCTCGACCTCCAAGGCGTTCTACGTACTCAGTTTCATCTCGTCCGAAGTCGACATCAACGTTCGCAGCATGTAGCTTCTCCTTCACAAGAGAAAGAGCGCTGGCTTTATCAGCATCCGCAAGCGCTATGATGTTCAGTGGTTTCGAAGGCAAGGCTCTAGCAAGCTGCTTGGCGTTTTCTCGGTTGTCGCTGACCACGATAACATGGGCGACCTGATCCATGTAAGTCAGGCGCGCAGACCAACATGCATATAGGCAGACTTACCGAGTTGTCAGCCAGAGCAGCAGCCCATTGTGCAAGGACTGTCAACAATTCTTCTTTTCGGAGGCTGCTTCCTTTGGAATCGAAGTTGTTGATGACTACAATTGGCATCGCTTCGACAGCTCTAAGCTCTTCTGTATTCGCAGGCTTGGATTTTCTCGCTTCACTGCCACCCCAGCCCCATGTCCAATTCCAGATCCACGAACCGCTGTCTTTAGATACCGCTTTCTCCGAGACTACGGTTTCCTTGACGTCGGCATCTGCATCCCCAAATAGCTCATCGCCAACGCCGAGCTCGCTCATAACACCATTGCCGGCGATGCAGTCCAGCCGTGGATCATGCCAAGTACCAGCTATGATACGTTGTTGGACTCTAGCATCGTCAGCGGCACGTACTTGCTGCTTACGCTCCGATTCGAGTTCTTTCTGACGTCGTCGTCGATAAGAGGTGTTGACAGATCTCAGACCGGTTCCGACGACTTCGAGTATCTGCTTCAGCTGTTCGTCAAGCGAAGAACTCAGTCCGGCTGTGACGATATATTAGTTGCTGTAAGACGACCAATCTCAAGGAACTCGCCTTTCTGGCCGATTATACCCACACTCGCAAGATCTATCAGATTGTTGACCGAGTTCAGGAAGGAGAACACAGGCCAGTAACCTGTCTGTCCTGCCAGCCCTGCAACCAATGCAGCGTCTGAGGTTGTTTTTGACAGCTGAGCCACGTCGATAACCAAGGCTTTGCTGTAGAAAGACCATTTACTACTCGTGATGACCATGAACATACGATGGCTTACCGGTGTGCATCATTGAGGGTACGCTTAACCATGTGGGTCTTACCACTGCCTTGGGGTCCGAAGACAAAGGTAACGGTGTCTGTGGGAAGGGTGAGTGACATCTTCGGGTCAAATTAAAATAGTGATAATACTTGGTAGGTCTGAAAGATAACTAGCGAGACTAGCTTCTGCTTCTTGCCGCTCTTTCCAGATACCAGATACAGACCGTACGTCCGTTCCATCATCGTCCCCATCCGCCAAAGAGAAGCTCTCCAACATCGTTGACTTCAGCCACTTGTAAAGCTTGTACTCTTTGAGGTCTAATGAGTCAGGCGATACATAACCGGGCCAGGTGCGTACGTACGTCGATGGTCAAACCAATCATTTATCTTGCCTTCAACCATGAAAACACGAATAGGATCAAAGATCTAGGGTGTCATCATTGTGAGCGGAGCATAAGAGAGATGCTTTCAGACGTACCGTATATGTCAGTGAACCAATAATGAAGAATAAGACAGGGAGGAAGATCTTTGGGTGATTCGAGATGTAGTCTCTGACTGCATGCACTTGAATAGGCTGTTGGTACGAGGTCCGTAGACGCGTCACTGCGCCAGAGGTATCTGATGGCACGGCAAGTCCATGAATAGTATTGCGCGCAATTGCTGCTGAGCGCACATGTCGGAAGCTGATAATGGCTGATCGTAGTGTGCCTGCAGGGACAGGCGACGGGTATGTAACATCCACAATTCGTCCATAAGGCTGTAAATGATATGTCAGCGTTAAATCAGCAACACGAATGACAACTAACTCGTAAAAGTTCATATAAGGTTTCCTCCTTGATGTCAGGACCATCAAAAGCTATCTTGAGTATGGGAGATGCGTAGCGATCCATATCCTGATGACCGCAATTAGTATCCTGGGAGAGACAGGTATGTAGAATATACCTCTCGCCATGGCTTTCCTTTTACAAGCCACACATTACCGGTGTTGACTCCTGTCCATGAAGGAACTCCGCCTTCTTCATCTACAGTACGACGCAAGTCCGTCATGATGGTATCAAGTGCGGATTCCGGATCTCCTGCGCTATAGCTGAATTTGATGAATACACCGCCATCTTTAAGCTGCGGCTCGATTGATACAATTTGGAAGTCGTGGGCCTTGATACTCTCTAGCATGGAGTGTAATTGCCCGGATACATTTTCCTGCCTGAGAACACCGAAGTACTGTCGAGGGCTGAAAATTGCAATTGAAACTCGATCAGATACAGAAACAAAAGCAATATTGCTATGTTACGTACTCCCATGAGGCTAGTTTGACGGGGAAGACGGAATCAACAAATAGCCAAGCCTCTCTTTCTTTGGCGTATTCCTAGAGAAGTTGTCTGAGTATTATGATGCGCCACAAGGACAAATTCTACCTCCTGCGCTGCCTCGGCTGATTTTGGCGTTCCATTTGACGTACTCACTGCAATGGAGTCGGTATACCCCCTGGAAGATTTTGGCAAAAGCGCTGCATGAGGCCGTAAAAAGCGAAGATTTCTAGATCCAGTCCGAGTTGCTGCCACAGCCAGAGAGCGAGATAGATGCATGAGTCCGATATTAGAGAAGATCCAGATGTGACATGAGAGTGCTAATCAAAGTTTTGCGGGGAGCAAGGTGCGTTGAGCGCTTACCGGTCCTGTGTTGGTGTCCGGAAGCAATCGGCCGTAGCATGACGTACGTCTCTACCCCATATGGTTAGACGCCATCTTTCAATCCTAACAAGCGCAAATATTATCTGCATACGCGTGTCATGTCACGCCAGAGTTGTTTCGCGCCGTCACGGCCTAAGCTCGGTAGCCGCACATCTATCTGATTGTCTCCTGGAGAACACATAGACCACAATGGACGGCCCATTGCAACTTCTCTCCTTGAAGGTCATGCGGGTTTCAGTATGTGGTTGTTAACGAGATCTACGTGATTTGTCTCCAAGTTGATGATATGTGACAGAGACCTGCGTTGGCTACATCATGGGAACCGTTCTATTCAAGTTCATCGTCGTTCTCTGCCCACTCAACGACGTCTTTAATGTCCCTACAAGGGAAGAATCCGCTGCCCGGACACCCCAAAACGCTGCGAGATCTTACACATATTTCTGAAATGCTCACGTTACCATCCGCATTCGGTGCTATCCAGCTCGGAGAAACCTTCTCAGGTTGTCTCTCTGTCAACAACGAAGCATCTATTGATATCGAAGGTGTCACACTGAGAGTAGAGATGCAGACAGCCACTACCAAGAACATACTAGGAGAATACGGTGGTCCGAATCATCGCCTAGCTACAGGAGACACTATGGAATGTGTCGTAAACCATGAGATCAAGGAACTCGGTCAGCATGTCTTAGCATGCACGGTATCCTATCGCCTTCCTGAGGGACATAGATCGATGCACCCTACCCCAGACAATCAAGGTCCTAATATCCAGTCGTTCCGTAAATTCTACAAATTTGCTGTGAGTGCGGCATGCAGAAGCGATCGCTTTGGCTGATGCATGATATCTGAATGGCTGATTGATAGGTCACAAACCCGCTCTCCGTCAAAACGAAAGTGAATGTGCCACGGTCACCGACTGCGATGTTTTCACCTACGGAAAGAGAGAAGGTCTTTCTCGAGGTACACATCCAAAATCTGACGCCCGACGCGCTCTGGCTTCAGAAGATCCGTTTTGAATGTGTAGATGGCTGGCAGTCGATTGATGCCAATCGGCTGACGCTGGCAGATGACTCGGATGGCGCAGACTTGTTCTCTGATAGTATGGCGCTCATCCATCCACAAGATACGCGGCAATATGTCTACATCCTGTCTCCCAAAGCAATACCAGCATTCCCTATCACGCATGCTCCAGGGACTATTATACCACTCGGTCGGCTGGATATCTCCTGGCGGTCAGCTTTCGGAGAGCCTGGCCGGCTCTTAACCTCGGTAAGCAGCTCTCACTTGGTGAATACCAGCGAATTAACCCAGTGATCAGATGCTGTCTCGTCGTATCCCGTTGATCCAAGCGTCACATGCGGGCACTTCATCGACGCTCTCGCAGGCGAAACAGCCCGCCTCTGCGTTACCGCTTCATCTACAACGGGGCAGCGTCACTGGTACGGGGACGCCACCACGAGTTGGATCACCACAGCTTGGTCAGCGGCCCAAGACGCCTCCAATCGCAGGGTCGGGTGTTGCTCCATACCGTCCTGGTTCGCCGTTCCGCTCGAGGACTAATACAACCATGTCACTGCCCAACCCTATCTCTCCCAACATACCGTTCACGCCTAATCCCGCCGTACGTCGACCCGACGAGTCTGTAGACGCTGATTTGATCGTTCGATACTTGCCGCGAGACGACCTTGTAGCGCAGAAGCCTTTCCGGATAGCGTTCACCGTCTCGGTAGCTGCACCTGTCCCTCCCCCCAAGCTAGGTCAGCCACGCAAACAACGCGTCATATCACTGGCGATTCAGCACGTACAACCGCCACCCGTACAACCACCGCCAGTCCCGTCTGCACCATCAATCACTAATGCGGACTCCTGGTCTCCGCGTCTGCCCTCGTCAGGCTTTTCCTCGCCGTCCCCCTACAACACACCATACAGAGGCGACTTCCCCGAGTCCCTCGCGCAGCGCTTGATGAACGCATCGCCCCGGCAAGCGTTAGTCGATCTCGACCTCGACTCCAACACAGATACGGACGGCCGCGACACCGTCGACGAGGCGCCGGCGCCGGCCGCCCCGCGGGACGACATTGCGTCCACGCTCCTGCCCCCTCCGTTCGCCGTGCCCGAGGGCGGCCACCCGGTCGGCGCGCAGTCGAAAGACGTCGTCTTCCTCGGGCCCTCCGCCATCTTCCTCCCTCAGATCCGTTTATCTGCACCCCCGGCAGTCCAGGCGGGCGCCGCGCACGGGCACGAGCGCACGGTGAGCGAGAGCACGACGGACAGCGAGGCGGACAGCGATCTGCACGAGACGATCGGGGGCTCGGTGGTGCGCTCGCTGGCGGTGCAGGACTTTGAGCTGGAGTTTATGCCGCTAAGGTCGGGGTTCGCGAATGTCGGTGGGCTAAGGGTGCTCCTGGTCGAGGACCGATTGGTGGATGCGGATGAAGATTCCGGAGAAAGGACAGGGCATTTCAACGACGTGAGGACCTTAAGGGAGTGGGACGTCGTAGCAGAGATTTGGGTGAAGACGGCTGTATGAGATTTTCGTCTTGTAGGGTTGCATATATAGAGTACGCGAGTAGATGTGTTGAAACATGTTGGTATTGTACATTGGTCTATATTCCCTCCTTTTACCATCTATCCTCGATCCGGAAGGCCGACCGTTCAAGGCCGCCCCTCATCCTTGAACCTGCCGTCTACGACGGGATGAATAACAATCAAATCATCCAGGTCAGTTCCATCCGTATCCGTATCATTCAGCTCCGGCTCTTCCGGCTTCGGTTTCTTCTCCGGCATCTTGGCCTTGGCCTTGCCGCGCCGGTACGTGTCGCCGTCGAAACAGTCCACGGCGTTCATGTCCTCCTTCTCCGAGAGGTGTATGTTGTCCTTGTAGTGCGCGCGCGACCAGCGCAGCGCGAGGTGCATCGCGTGCCGCCACTTGTGCACCGGGTCCTTGCGCGCGAGGTACGTGTGGAACCTGTCCCGCCGCGCGACCTCGCGGGAGATGATGTCGTTCGAGGCGGTGTTGAGGAGCAGCTCGATGCGCTCTTGCGACTGGATGCGCGACATGCGGTTGATGAAGCGGCAGCCTGCGGGTGCGGTCCTTCGTCAGACGTACATCCTAAATAGAAAGAGACAAGCTCACCAAGAAGATATTTCCGCACGATCGTGCTCATCATCTGCCCGCTCTCCTCGTCCACGAGGTACGTCTTCCCCTTGAACACATCGAACCCGTCGTGCCCCGCCGCCATGTACTCGCGCGTCACGAGGCGGTACATGCGCCCGCCGCGCTCGCGCTTGACGGGCTCGATGTCGACGAGCACGCTCGGCATGCTGCCCTCGGGCGAGAGGAGGCCCCCCACCGCCGCCGCCGCGGGCGTGCTCGTCCCGCTGTGGAAGGGCGTCGGCGACGTGCTGCCCGAGGGCTCCTGCACGAGCCACACGCCGAGCACGCGCTGGCCCTTGGGCCGGCGCGAGTCCCACGAGACGCGGAAGCCGGAGACGATGGGGAAGCGTCTGCGTGCAAACAGATCAGTACATCCCTCATACTCATACGCTATGACACGACACGCACCCCTCCTGCGCGGGCCACGTCTCGAGCCCGGCCTCGAGCGCCGCCCATATCGTCTCGCCGTCGACCTCGAGGACGATGATGGGGTCCTCGAAGGGGAGGATCTCGAGGACGTCGCCGAGCGTGACGACGCCCGGGCCGTACGTCGAGTCGCCGCGGATCGTGCCGCCGCAGATGAACACGCCGTCGGCGCCGCCGAGGCCGCGCAGGCACAGCGCCTGGTCGTACGCGTGCCGGAGCACGTCGGCGAACCAGTTGCCTGAGGCGGACTGTGGAGAGGGGGCGAGTGAGCAGTTCGGTGAAAGGGTGGGAGGGGTGGAGGTACCTCGATGGTGCGGACGATGGCGGAGCGGCAGTCTAGCTCGACGGCGGTCTTGCAGAGCGGTGCTTTGAGGGCTTTCGACAGTGTTGGGAGTAGGTCTTTGAGGCATTCCGCCACCTTCGTACTTGAGCGAGACCCAGGCTTAGTCTCGTGGTGGATACCTATTATATTATGAGTTTTATCGTGAATATATGCGTAAGTTACCACTCACCACTGATGCGCTTGATGAGCTTGCGCCGTACGCTACCCTCTGATGTATCCTCGAGCTCGAGGGCGAATTCGCTCAAGTCCCTGAAGTCTGTGCCGCTCTTGACAATAAGAACGTCGCCTTTGTCGTCTTCCGCTCCAAGGACTACCTCGTTAATATCGTATCCTTCCCATGAGGTGACGCCCTTGGAGATGAAGTATAGGTGGTCGTGTCCGCCCAGAATGATATCGATGCCGTGCTTAGAGGCGGTTTCGTTCGCGTCTTGTACAGCAGGAGAGTGTGCACTCAGCGCTTTCGCCAAGGCGATATCCTACAACGTGTTTGAAAGGCGCCTTTTGGATGCGAACCACAAATAACTCACGTTGGGTATGCTGCGCCATATCAGTTAGGACATATCGTAGATAAGGCGAGAAGACGCACCGCGAATGTGTTAGTGCAATGATAAGATCACACTTGTATTCACCGTGCGGATCACGGAGCCTCTTGGAGAGATCGACCCCGACCTGCGCCATGTCCCTGTACTTGAAGTTTGATGGCCATGCCGAGACAGTGCCTATCCACTCCCTAGGGCCACATAAGAGCGGGTACCCAGCTGATCGGCGGGAGAACGCACTTTTCGACGAGGCCGATGACACCGACGCGGACGCCCGCTCTTTCCAGGACCACGAACTCGTTTAAATGTGCCGGGACCGCGTTTGTGGTTTCATCGATGATGTTGCTCAAGATCCACGGCTGCACAGCGGAATCATTATCAAAACTCGTGCACACACGGAGAATATCACGACTTACGAATTTGGTGTCTTGAATTAGCTTGGACAGGTGCGGGTATCCTTCACGCGACTAATTTCAGTATTTTCATGCGGCAAAGTTCATGGCAACTGACCAAAATCAAAGTCGTGGTTCCCTGGTGTACTGTGATGAATCGTGTAGCTTGTGTAGTGTGTCACTGCATACCTGTCAAAGACACGTCGGGCGCGATTGCATTCATGACAGGCACCTTGTGTCGATCCCTGCGCGTCAGAAGCTGCACAGCTTTCATTCCAATTCATGACATACCATATGGCTGCCCCTCGTCACCGAGCTTTGGGTCGACGGCGCAAAGACGTCCCCCGAGAAGAGCACGAGCCCGTCGCGCTTTCCGTCAGTTCTTTCGGGCCAGGTGTCGCGCACACCTTCGAGCATCGCCGCCCACTGTGTCACATCGATGGTCCCGGTCGAGTGTGGCGAAGCTTTGAAAGGCTGTACGCGGTAGACATCGTTGAAGTGCAGGACCGGGAGGGTGACCATCGCGAGTGAACGTATTGGCTTGGAGTCGCACGACCGTTTTCCGCGGAGGTGCTGATGCGCGAGGTCTCCCTGGTCCCCAAAAGTCGGTCTCCGGGACCGGTCTGCCACGTCACGGACCGGTGTCGCGGGATCTATCCGGCCGGAGTGGGCGCCTGCTCTCACTCGCATTCTTGTTCCCCGACCAGCTTGAAGCTCGACCGTTGCAGTGCAATCGAACCCTCTTCATCCCAGTCTTCAACCCCGTCCCAAGCCCTTTCTTCGCTATCACCTCTTGCTTCTACACCACCATGTCGCTTAATGCTCACGACAACATCGTCCTCGTCGCCCCCCGCCCAGTGCGCCTAGCTGCCCCCGTTCCTTATCCGCCCCTTCACTCCGCCATCGTCAGCCGTCCCCAGCCCATCAGGCCCGCCGCGACCTTCCGCTTCGTCGCATCGCCCTCTGAGGCGTTTGAAAAGCTCAAGCTCAGCGACGACGTGTCCGACGACGAACGCAAGCTCGACTTCTCCGAGCGGGACAGGCTCTCAGCGTCCCCCCGCGCTTCGCACTCGCCCCGGTAGGTACCCATCCCCGTCGTGCTACCTGATGCCGCGACAGGGCCCACCGTCTCCCATCTCTCACTCGTGCTTGTGTTTCTGCACTTGCTCTTGCCACACGAGAGTCTGGTGCGTCGTGTTTGAATCGTTGTGCTTACGCTCCTTCGATCGTTGCAGATCCGCACTACCCTCAGAGGCTCTAGAGGAGTTTCTGTCCATCCTCCGTCCGTCGACGACCTTCCTCTTCCCGCCGACGTCTCCCATCCTTCGCCCGAGCAATGCTCTGACTCACGGCTTCGTAGCGTACCGACGCCCACAGTCGTGCCGCCTCTCGCCCTCGCTGGCAGGCGACAACCTCAGCGTCGCCGTTGAGCAGATCGACAACGATGCGAAAGAGAACGAGCTCCCGTATTCGTTTACGCTGCTCGGCAAGCAGCATCTAGGTGCGTTATCACTAGTCTACCTGCGATCCGTGGTTCCCAGGGCTCATCGATGGCTTTCCCATTCGTGCGATTCCCGCCGTATCTCCCGTCGACGTCATGCAGCGTCACCCGTCTCGCGCACCCAGACCCGGAACCCGTTCCCTCCCCCATCGGAACAGCAAAACGCGGTCTCTGCCTTCATCACTGAGCACACCGGCACCCCGTCGCCGACCTCGGCGCACTCGCCCTCGGCAGCCCTCTCGCCTGCTGCCGTGCCCCTGCCCCTGCCGACCCCTGACGAGATGGACCTCGAGTCGACCTCTTAGAAGGACATCTGAACTGTACCCAAACCTATCACCGGCGGCGCCGGATACCAAGCATCGCGCGCCGCCGTTTCCGTTGGACGGACTGATCCCGCTTTTGCGACCCAAGCAGATACCTGTGTTTATTTAGCCCGCGAGCGCACGAGCCTAGCTTATATCTTATCCGGTATCTTATTGTGATTATACTTTCTTCTTTCTTTTGACGTTGTAGTAGTGTTGCTGAACATGTCCTTTCCCCGTCCTTTTCTTTGCCCTTGACGATGACCGTTCCATAGGAAACAATAGTATTATAGTACCAACGTAGAACGTAATGTCGTGTACCCGGAAGCTTCCTGTACAACCAATTGATACCAGAAGATGTTTCTTGTCCAGTCCTATAGCTGGCCAACAGCGTGGGCAAGTTCACGCTGTCACCGCCAGTCGGTTGTGCCCGCCTTTCGCCTGTCATAGTCTTCGCGTTGATCATCACAAATCACGTGCACCAGTCTTTTTATTCTGAAACTCTGAAGCCCTACATTTCTTGAGTGCTACGCCGGTAACATTGATGACGAGCTAATGACAATGCTTCTAACCTGTGGTTCACGGTCCTGGCGCACAGGACATGCAACAGTAACTACTAAGTAATAGACCAGAGACGCAGTCTAAACACACCAGAGATACCCAACATACTAGTAACACGGACTTCGAGGCTATTGGTCACATTGGAACGGAGTTGTGAACCCTACGTCCAGAGGATCAGCATATGCTTTCTTTATACAATGGGAAAATGCCACATACCTCCCAGTTCTTCTGAGTCCAGCGAGACCTGATACCACTTCGTACCTTCGATGAGCGCATAACGGATCGACGTCAGTATTGAGAACATAGGCATTTTCTGTGCCACGACTGCGTCGAATTCGAGCATTGCGGCGCGGCTGTTGAAGCCCAGCGTGAACTGAAGGGGCATCGTCAGACCTCTGCATCTGGCTTCGACTGTTCTCCAGTCGCTCAGGGCTGTGCTCAGATGCGACATGTCGAGATGGAATACTCTATAGTCAGAGGTCGTGCTGTCGCCGAATAGAATCACGAAAAACGTGGAGGAAGCTGATTGTATGCGCAATTCTACTTCCGTACTGTGAGCACAACGGGTCCAATGGACGAGAGCAGAGATGGGCGCACCAAGCGTCCGAGATTGGCTCCCAGTGGATTGATAGGTATACTTTATCACACCAGAGACGGTTTCGTGTAGCGCGTCCGGACCGCAGACCAGCTGTAGTATACAAGCCACGACGGCAGTCTCGTCTTCGGATAAGAACGACGCGGGACCGTAGACACTGCGGTACAGAAACAGGCAGATCTGTGTGTGGACTTGGGGAAACGGCCCATACGAGTAGGTGAACACGATCTCCTGCAGTTTGCCGCAGCTTCGCCGGGGACGCTGGCGGGGCCGAAGGTTGACAGGGAGTTCGAGCGAGTCGATCTTGAGGCCGGGGTCGTACCAAGTGAGCGACTCCAAGTCTTGCAGTTCGCATACCAGGTGCGCCAGATCCTCGACGTGTCGAAAACGGGCATTGTTGAGAATGAGCTTCCTGATGCTACGTGAGAAGGAGGGAGGCGAGTGGGGGAGGGCGAAGTGGATCGAGCGGATCGTCCTGTGCCTGGGGAAGGGTCCGTTGATGCAAATCGGGGTGTGGACGGGAATGCCTGTCTGCCCTAGAAGATGCAGCCAGGGCGACTCGGCTTTTGCGTCATAGAACGCTGCAAGCACGGAATGGTCGGGTCTCATGGAGGTGTACATTTGGACAGGAAGACGGATCCACTTGACGTGCGAGACGAACCAACAGGTCGGGTCCCTCGTCACGCTGAGGAACTGGCGCAGACGCTGCACCGACACAGGGAGCAGGATCGTTTCGAAGACGTAGGGTCTGGACTCCTTTTCCCAGTATCTATTGACGAGCCTGAACGACGTCCACCTTGGACCTGTGTTGGCTGATCGGCAGAAGTATCTGAAGACCTCGGGGGGTATGTCTTTCCCTGTAGTGCGCTGGCGCGGTGTCATCGGGCTTGATGCGGCCTGGCTTGGTTTGTACAGCTGGTCCCATGTTGAGGGGGAATTTGCGGATAGCAAAAGCTGTAAAGCCAGCGATATTGGTCAGCAGGCGGGGATGTTATTTTGATCGTGAATTATCCCACCTTCGGTACCCAAAATCCTACTCCCGCCGGTAGGCGGTTCCAGGCAAACCAAGACTGGGTTCCATGATCCTTTTCTCTGGTGAGGAGGAACCATGCCCAAAACTGATTGGGTACGCTTTGCCAGTTGCTGAGGATGTAGAATGAGGGGTCCAGCTGCAGCTTCGTCACCTCGGAATGAGTGTCGCTTCGTATGCATTCCTCGGATTGACGATCGCCCGATTGAACATCGTGCGAAGGCATACCGTCAGGGGATTGCGAAGGTGGGGCTGCAGTTGAAGAATTTGTGAATACCGCTTCTTATAAGTGTGCTTCACGACATATCAAACCTTGAATACTCAGCCACTCGAAGTCCTAGGAGCTGAGCTCTACCAAGAACAATACGATAACAGCGCTGCGCTGTTCTGATAGGTATTGCCAGCGTAGAGAACGTGCGATGATGTTCCGATTGCATGTAACAAGGCGAGGCTCGCGCGGACCTTAGCTCCGAACACTGGACATGATTCTATATAAACCCTGTGCTTCCGTTATACATCTGATAGTCATGTAAAGACGCAAACACTTACTCCAGGTCAAGGATGAGAAGGCGCGGGCAGTTGTTTCGCGGAGCGGCCTGACCAAGGTTTATTCACAATCCAACGCAGGGCTGATGTTTCTGACATCGCCTTGAAAGATTGCTAGCACCATCTTCTAGGCATTCAGTGTAGGGAAAGACAGGCAGACCTGTGTATTGGACTTACTAGCGATCTAAGGTTTCATATCAAGCGCACTGGTAGATTTCGCCGTATCGTTTCCGACATATCTGCCTGTGCGGGGAGCTCTATGTTCAGGGTGAGCCTGTGTTCTCGCATGGAAGGCAATGCGGAGGGACATGAATACGCTTGCTTATATCAGGCATTGACGGAACCTAGTGGGGGCTGGAGTCAATCGAGTCAGGGAGATAGGCGAAGACAGACCGTAAGCATAGTCCCCAGTACCTGATAAGAATAGCCAGCACCGGTCAGTAACATACATTTGAGCGATGTGGACACTCACTGTGATCAATTTCGTATAGCTGAAGCTCTGTAGATCCGCTGACACGAACAATAAATGAATCCAATCAATCACGCTTCTCACCACTTATCGAGGCTTAGGATGTGGTATCACGAACTATCGCTGGAACATGTAGACTTCAAGCTTCATTGACACATTGGATTATACTATTTCCTCGACTGCGTTTACAGATGCGCTTCTTGGTCCATCCATTTGGCCTGGGAGTGAGGAAGGTAAGTAGAAGAGACAAGTAGATCAAACTTTGACTTACGAATGCGCGGTGGTGCACCGTCGAGCCGACCTCATCTATCTCCTGCACTTCCTCATCCGTCAAATCCGGTAGCCCTCCTACAGCAAGGTACTCCTGCAGCCTCTCCGCCTTGCTCGTCGTCGTAATGCACGGGATGCCCTTCTTCCTTAACCATAATTGCAAAACTTGTCCTTCAGTCACATCCTTGCCCACCGCACCACTTGTGCGGATTCGGGTCGCGATCTTCTTCAGCACAGGGTCAATCGGGCCTCCGGCAAAGCGCGCGACAGGCGACAGGCCGCCGTAGGACGTCGCGACGATGCCGTGTTTCGCGTGGTACTCGAGCTGCGCCCGGGTCGCCTTGTGCACGTACGGGTGGTACTCGATCTGGTTCACCGCGGGCACGATGCGTGCACCCTCGACGACTTGCTCGAGGTGCTTCACGAGGAAGTTCGACACGCCGATCGTGCGCGCGAGCCCCTCCGCCTGGACGGCCTCCATCTCGCGCCAGACGGCCTTGAGGTCGGTGTGCTGCGTCGGCGTGTGGACGAGGAAGAGGTCGACGTAGTCCGTGCGCAGCTTCGCGAGGCTCTCGACGAGTGTATCGCGTACGGTCTTCCCCGCGGGTACGCTCGAGAGCTTGGTGGTAATATAGAGCTCGGAACGCGGCACCTTGGAGGCAGCTATGCCTGCGCCGACGCTTTCCTCGTTGCGGTAGACCTGGGCGGCGTCGAGGTGGCGGAAGCCGGCGAGGATGGCGGCGGTGGTGGACTGGGCAGCATCCTTCTGGTAGAGCGCAGTACCCGAGCCAAACGCGAGCCATGGTATGGTGGTGCCATCGTTCAACTTGATAGGGAGTGTAGCCATGGTTCGTCTAGAAGCGTTGCTGGATTGAGGTCGGAGGAAGAGTCGGGTGTTGCTATATACCGATAAGAGACCGCGCCGAAACATGTGGGAGAACGAGAGCAAGTCGAGATTATTTCGACATCGCTGACCAGCGTGGAGTTGATTATCAGCCCCGTCCACGGTCATCCGCTTTCCCGAGTCGGCATGCTCGGGGAGGTTCTATTCGCTCATGCACTGCGAGAGTGAAGGCTGCGGGCTTTGAAAGAGAGCATGCTGTGGTGATCGTGTGCCATGAGCTGATATTGTCTGCTCTTGCGCGAGATGGTCGTACCCGAAGGTCGGAAGGTGACGAAGGGTCGTTGGGAACATCGGGAAGAGTTTGAGAAAAGCCACGGAGCGTGCGAAGCCGCCGGCCCGGGAGCTTCCCACGGCGGCCGCGAGCCACGAAACTCGGAGTGAATTCTCTATTCTGACCGCCGCTAGCATACCAGACTAGAAGGTACGACTTGGGCTGTGAGGAGGGAAGAAAGTATGATAAAATATATGTGGTGAGACCGGGGTTCGAACCCACGACCTCAAGGTTTGGGGCGGTTATGCCTGAATAAAAGCCGATAAAAAGGATGATGAGAGTGGGATTCGAACCCACGCCCTTTCGGACCAGATTAGATAAGCAAGTACCTTAGTCTGGCGCCTTAGACCGCTCGGCCATCTCACCATGTAGACTAAGGAAGCATGTACAAATATACTAGCTACACAATCCGGATCATTCCGAAAGCGCGCCTGGGTCCTTGCGATATCTTCCAGCCTGGAGTTACTGTACGAACCGTACAGTTCTTCAGTTGACCGTCCACCACTACGATGCCGTTGTTGCCTGTGTTTGGAGTAGCTTCATGTGTCGGATGCTCACGAAGTTGTACAGGTGTGTTTCGTCTCTCGTGCTCATGGCACGCTGTGGCACCGTGACTTCCAGTCGGGAACTACAAAGCTTTGGAACGAGTAACAAGAAACCAAGTTCAACATCCCATTTCCGAAAGCCCGTCTAAGCAAAGGTGGCTGGGGGCTCCTTTACCGTGTCTTTCAAACGTGACGCGTGACGTGCGATGGCTAACTAGGACGACCTATGACACCTTTCTTGAGCTTAAACTTGTCACAACGAGCCACTGAACCTAAACAGCTACAAGTGCTACCATATGAATCCACCGGCTACGGAAGAAAACACATCTCTCTACCCACTGGCACAAGAGGCGGCGTTATCAACTGGGTATGTTGTGCTCTTTGACGTGCATATCAGTCTTGTTCATTGCTTTGTTCACTCCTCTTTGTACAGTCCCGACCGTGCCGTGCTCGCGCAGTTACATCGACGAGTATCGCTGCTGCTACCTCCGCTGTTGTCAACACAGCGGTCGTCTTGGGAGCAGGGAGTAACTGCACAAGCTCTCCTCGAGCTCGTTGCTCACCCTTCAGGGATCACGATCTTTCCTCCTGCCCTCGACTATCTACGCGGTCTGGTCCACGACGCTCTGGTGCGACAGGGCCCCGACGGCCGCCTAGCTGTACTGCTGAATGGCGACGGAACTTCTGATGCTGGAGCCTTGGATCCTGCGTGCATCGGTCAGAGCATCTTCTTCTTGCTGTCCTCTCCACACTTGTCCTCTGCGAATCCTTCCGCTGCGGTCACTATTATCAGCAGAATGGAGGACGGCGTAGGGCGGATGCTCAATTATATCTTGCATGCGTGCCCCAAAGCTCCCCTCAGTTCTGTCGATTCATCATTAGGCGAACTCCTGTCACACCGCACCGACTCTGTGCAAGTCTGGTCTGACTCGGTCTATATGCTACCCCCGTTCCTGGCATCCGCTGCGGTCCACTACAGCGTATACCCAAAGGAACCATTTCAACCATCTGATCTTCTTCGACTTGCAGCAGATTATCCTCGCCTCTCTGGCACTTCAGTCGCCGTCCGGTTTGTGGTCCCATATATACGATTTGGATAACAAGGAGTTCCAGCGCAAGGCACACTGGGGTGTCGGCAACGGCTGGGTCTGCTGTGGTATAGTGCGAATGTTTTGTATCCTTGCCGCTGTGATCTTCCGCCTGGGTGCAGATGCGCCTCTCGTCCAAACGCTGCGAACTGATCCAAATATCGGGATACAGGTTCGCAGATGCTATGTCATCCTCATGAGAACCTTCGAATCATGTTTGTTACATATACGCCCCGATGGGCTCTTCCACAACATCATCGACGACCAGTCGAGTTTCGTCGAGGTTAATCTATCGCAGCAGCTCTCGTATACAGCCTACCGATTACTCGAGTTTCACCGCAACCCGTCCCCGCTGGTCAAGGAATGTTTCGATCTACCGGCTGTGGGGTCGGAGGTGAGGCAGAGGTGGGAGAAGATGGCTGAACTGATGCGCAACGCTGCTATGGAAAAGACCGACGAGTGGGGGTTTGTGAGAGACGTTTGTGGCAGCCCGCGATTTGATGCTCCGGGGACTGCTGCAGAGGGTCAGGCATGGGGCGTTTTGATGGAAGTAGCTAGGGCTCAGTATTTATTTTCCAAAGAGTAGGAAGTGGCTAGGGACAAGACCAAGTCATGATGTGTATCGCGAAGCCGTTTCATGTATCGTAATGCAAGTTCTGTATCACTGGTAGACGACGATCTTCAATGACGTAAATACATACATAGAATACATACACGTATACCCATATTGAGACGCGTAATCATGTTTCCGTGACCTGCATGCCCAACTTGTTCGCGAGCGTTTCCATGTACACCTCTGCAGAAGGGTGAGCAACCTGATTCGCATCCCAAAGGCACGAGTGCATACCTGTGGCATATCGTAGTTTCCAGTACTCGGTCAACAACTCGTTGAGCTCGTTCTGGCTCTGTTTCATGTGTTCTGCCATCTGTCGTACGGTAGACCCAATAGTTGGTCAAAATAGACCAGAACCAACGAAAACTTATGCAGAGCGCACCTTTCGCTCAATATCATCCGCTTGATCTCTCAGCTCCTCGACTTGCCGGTCGTTATCCTTCCTTTCTTCCGCCATTTCGTCGTACTCCCGCTGCAGCCGTTCGAGCGTCTGCTGGCTCGCCGCGCGCTTATCCTCCGCGTGTTTCTGAGCGCGTTCGAGTTTCTCCTGCGCATTCGCGAGCTGCTTGTGCACACGCTGTGATAGTTTGGGTTCAGCGACCTCGATCCGAGGAAAGATGCTAGTCTATCGTACCTCGCGCTTTAACAGGAGCTCGCTGCGCTCTCCTTTCTTCTCATTGAGTTGGTCTTTGAGGTCAGAGAGGCCTTTCTTGACAAGATCGAGCTGCTGGACTTCCTTCTCAATCGCCTGAAGTTGCTCCACACACGATTTTACGTTCTACCGAGACAGTAAGTGTTCAAACGACCTGACCCGAAACAATATGCACCGCATACATTCTCGATTGTCTGTAATGCCGCGATCTTGGTTTGAAGGTCCCTGATCTTAGTCTCGCGCATGGAGACGGCACGCTTGTCCTCAGCTGCAGCGGTAGTCATAGTCTTGATGTTGTTACGAATGCGGTCCGGGGACTGCACAATACGCGACCGCGTGCGCGAGATATGCTCGTTCACTTGTTCGATATCTGCCCGGACACCTTCCTGTTCAGGCACGGTCAGTCAACTCGAACGGTCCTGAGAGGGGACGGAAAATACCTTGCGTTGTATGAGGGCGGAGCGCTCCTGCTTCAGTGACTTGACTTTCTCAAAGAGCTCCATTTGCTGGTCACGGCACTTGTGTAGGTAGTCTGTGATTTCCTCGTTCTCTTTACGAAGCTCTTCACAGCGAGGCTCATCCTCCTTTAGTTTTGCCCTACAAAGTATCGTATTTGTCATGCATGCCTCAGGGGGCAGAGAGCACACACGCACCTGATGGTCGCAACTTTCTGCTGTGCCTCTTCCAGCTCGTCAACGACCTTACGCCGCTCAGCATTGACTCGGGAACTCTTCTGGCGAAGACCTTCAATAAATTCTGCTCGCTGCTCAGAGAACTTGGTGAGGTTGATGAATGCGGAGAGGTTCGCGCGGGTGCGTTCAGGTTCTGGATGAGACATGTCTCTAGAGGAGAAATCGCTTATTTTGGCAGCACCTGCGAATCGCTGGCTGAAATTGCGTGAGCGAAGGAAGACATAAGTGATGACATGAAGAATACTTGCAGATGGTATAAGAGGAAGTTGTGCGCCATCGCTGAGGCATAGAGATCCTGCACAGAACAAGCCTGGGTGAGAGGCTACAGGGGACACGCTGAGAGAGACACCTACAGAGCTATCGAGTTTGGCGAGCTCGCGTTGTACAGGACCCTGAAGGCTGTCTGCAGATAGAGTGGTCACTTGCTGGAGGCAGGCCGCGTAGATGTTTGTCACAAAGTCAGAGGAGGGCCGCTTGAGGTCGTTCATGCTGATGGTTATTCCCCACTCGCTGAAGGAATCGATAATTTCTTCATGGCTCATAGACGGAAACCAGTATTGACCCGCCATAATGTAATCCCGCTGCTGTGCGTGGCGTTGTGTGTAGGCTGGTGCTCGATGTGTTCGACGCTGAGCTCGTCGTGGTTGCGGCGGAAGAACTGAGCACGTGCTGTCACGGCCGCGTGACCGTCGCGTACTTTTGAGCGCCTGCTTTATTCACGTAACTCTAACGTCGCCGTCGAGCCAGTACTCCCAAGACTATTTCTCGGTCTCTTCCAGCAGCGGACTTTCATTTCGTCTCCTCATGCCCTAGTCTATTCTCTTTCTTTTGTCTCCTACCGCCATGTCGATGCCCAAGAACAACCTCGACGACATCCGCAAGAAAGCAGACCTCCTCAGCCCTGCATTGGCGAGTAGCGACGATGCTCCGTCAGGCATGCCGAAAGTGCGTACATCTGCGCTGTATTGCGACTCAAGCCGCTGATGTAGCTTTGTAGGCCAAATTTCGCGCTGCCGGGACCGCCGCGGCTGCGCCAACTACGCCCGTACGCTCTTTAACCCTTCCGACTACAACAGGTATGTTCGCCAACGTCATTGACCATCCACCGAGGAGAAACGCAGGCGAGAGTGAACTGCTACGAGACATTGTACTGTAGCCGCTCACTATCAGTGGGCTTCGTGACTTTAGCTGTGATTGTGATTGTACTACCGTCGGCGATACGACGCTGGCTGGAGCATATTAGTCTCCGGCCATCGCCGTTTTCGCCTCGAGTTCGACCACCACCACTGTTATCATTCCGGAAGCCTGAGCGTGCTCTATGACATAACCATGATTCTGTGCCATCCCCTTCCCACAAAGAAGGGCGTGTCACAGAATGTGCGAACAAACATGAGTATCTCGAGAACCTCTCGCCCACAAGAGTGGTATATGAGCACAACGTGATCTTGTACCATCATTGTTTCTGTAAGCTGACGAGCCCATAGTGCACGCATCCACAAAGTTAGGTTCATCGCTATCTTCTATATGTACTACAAGAAGACAGCCGACCCCGCGTGACCATACACGAACGCGTACTCCGGTGCCCGTGTCTTCCAGCGAATCTAGCCCTGCATCAAGCTCCCATCCATCGATACCTGTCAAGCGCGCGTCGCCACATAACAGCTATAACCCACCATCGAAACGACCCAAGTCCAGCCCGCACAAAGAGAATTTGTACCAAACATCATTCAAAGGGAAAGCTCGAGAGCACCCCATTCGCCAAATTGATTTTACTCGTGTTACCCCTCCGTCTGCATCTACACCGTCCACACCACATAGACCCCGTCACCATCAAACGTTCTCGCAACCGCAGCGGCATGTCTCCACGGAGCCAGTCTCGCAACAGAAAGTCCGCCGCTTCCTCGAGTTGGACTATTCCAGTTCCTTGAATGTGCGTCATTACATGCGCAGTATGAACTATACACAGCTGAACCAGCATACAGCTGTCTGCGAAAGAGTTGATACGTCTGAGGCAAGACATTTGTGCGGCAAAAGACAACTTCATGCAAGGGCTGTTGGATGTCTCCGAGCCAAGCAAGCGGCTTCTGAGGCAACTGATGTATGTCTTGCTTAGCTCTTCAATAGACACTATTGACCGTGTAGTACAGCCCAGCATTCCTGGATTTGAGTTCTTGGGCAGACGAGCTCACCAACGCGGGGATTATCGGCGAACCTCCGACACTGCCAAAGTCTGAGTGGATTGGCCGCCCGTCAGCAACCAATACTCCTCTTCAGCCCATAGCTACACCGTCCAGTCCAACAGAAGGTGCTACAGAATTTTCGCTGAATGGTGCAGCAACCTCTCGGCACCTAACCACTCTCCGTATCGATACGATATCCACTGCACCGATCGCTTCCAACAACGGTCGCAGCGCAGAGGATGAAGACATGGATACGGCTCCCGCGCCTGACAGCGACGATGCCCTGTGGCAGAACATGGATGATCTCATCGACGATGACCTGAATTTTGACCAAGCGCCGTTGCCTCAGGCTGCCTCATCCACTGAATCTCGTCACGAACTAAAGTCACCAGTCAATGACCCTCCAGTGACGCTACTCCCATCGGCTATGGTCACTCCGCCATCTTCTCAACAGATCGGCAACGCCTCTACATCTGCTGGGGCTGGTTTGTCCGTCCCCGGCGCGCCTTCTCCCGCGACGTCCAACACCGCCTCCACTACATATTTTACCCCCGAACCAGCAGCCCACGAACCCAGGAAAGATTTTACAAAGACGCCATATCACGCTGACCTTCTCTCAGTCCTGCGCGAGACCTTCGGCCTACCCTCCTTCCGCCCAAACCAGCTAGAAGCCATAAGCGCATGCATGGATGGGCGCGACGTCTTTGTACTCATGCCCACGGGTGGCGGGAAGAGTCTCTGTTTCCAGCTACCTGCGATACTCAAGCATCGTCAGCGGAACGCCATCACGTTCGTTGTCACGCCCTTGCGCTCGCTGATGACCGACCAGGTCGCTGCACTTCTTGCGCGTGATGTACCCACCGCAATGATTCATGGGGACCAGACGAACGATGATCGACATCAGGTATTCGACAGTCTTTTCGACAAGCGCAAGGGCATCCGCCCGGCTCTGGTATATGTAACACCGGAGTTGCTGGATAAGAGCGGGCGTATGCGGGATACGCTACATCGGCTGGCAGAGACGGACAGTATTGCAGGGTTTGTCGCGGACGAGGCGCACTGTATCTCGTCCTGGGGTAGAAGCTTCCGCGAGTCAGTGAGTATCGTCCTTCAGTTGCTCCCTTTAGTCGTGACCTCTAATCGACTAATGTCACTGCTGACAGTACCTCACGCTCTCCACGTTACGTGAAGAGTTCCCCAATGTACCGATCATGGCGCTCACCGCGACCGCCAATCGAACCGCGATTCAGGATATCATCGACAAGCTCAAGATTCCCTCTTGCGTGCGCTTCGTCATGTCGTTCAATCGGTCGAACTTGACCTACACCGTGATCAACAAGACGCGCGATCCCACCGCCGTCGCTGAGCTTGCGGCTTGGGTTCAAGAACGACATCCTGGCAAGACCGGAATTGTCTACTGTAGCTCGCGTCTGAAGTGCGAGAGCGTCGCGCGGGACTTGCGGGATAAATACCATCTTTCGGCGGACCATTACCATGCAGAGGTTAGCCCCGCTGACAAGGCGAGGGTGCAGGCAGACTGGCAGGCGGGACGGATCAAGATCATTGTTGCGACGGTAAGGAAAGCTGCTAATGTCTTTGTCTGTTGCTCAAATTTCGATGGACAGATTGCCTTCGGTATGGGTATAGACAAACCCGATGGTGTGCATATATTCATCTTCCCATGACTAATATCGCTAACGATACCCTTAGTGCGCTTTGTCGTGCACCTTCACATGCCGCTATCTCTTAGCAAGTAGGTATCGCCCCTTTATGCCCTCGAGTACATAAGTTAACGGCAAGACAGCTATTATCAAGAGACTGGGAGAGCAGGACGAGACGGAGAGGTGGCAGATTGTAGGCTCTGTAAGTGACAAGTCTCCTTTGAAAATATTGAAGAAATCTCCTGATGTATTCGCCTAGATTATAGTTACGTGGATGCAAAGTATCCCATGACCCGCACCCGCAAGGAGATCACGAACAAAGAGGCCCAGGAGGCCGAAATCGCGGAGATCCGGCGCGTCGTCGAGTACTGCATGAACGACGTCGACTGTCGGCGTGCACAAGTGCTCGGCTTCTTTGGCGAGAAGTTCGACCCTGCTAAATGCGGCGGGACATGCGATAACTGTGCGAATCATAGCGAGGTCGTCAATCAGGACTTGTCCACGGAGGCAGCCAACATGGTGCAACTCATCGAGGAGCTTGATGGTAATGCCACGCGCGTGCAGCTCATCGAGGCTTTCATCGACAAGAAGAACAACAAGTTCCCTGATCGACCACACTCGGGATCTGGTCGTGATGTCCCACAAAACCTGGCGGAGCGTCTGTTCGATCATCTCGTGTGCCTCGGTGTCGTATCATTCGAGGAGAAACAGAACAGTGGCGGGTGGAGAAACTCTTATGCCAAACTTGTGGGTGCATCTCAATCTTGTTTACATCTGAATGGTAGGATTGATAATTTGTTCCCGGTTTTCCCGCCAGGTACCTACGCGGTCTAGTCGATTCCTCAGAACTAACGAAAAGGTCGTGCTCAGGTATAAGCCCCGTCCAACAAAGAAGCGCAGCAAGAAGGCAAAGGAGCGCGTAGAGAGCCAGAGTACGGTACCGTCTGCGAGTCAAGCAAGCTCTTCGCGCGCCCAGCATGCTCCTCCCCCTGTCGAACTTCCTGAAGATCCGATCGACGACTTCGATGCGGACGAGGCGAGGTCGTTCTGGCAAGATGACGATGACTTGTACATGGACGATGCGCCAACGGCAGGACCGAGTAATCCAAAGCCGCCTTCCACGGTAACGGTGCGCTCTGCGACTCACGCTGGCCCGTCCAAACCAAGGTCCAAGCCAGCATCGCGACCAGCACCGCTCTTCCTTGGCGATCCCGACAGCGATGACGAGATCGAAGTAATAGAAGTGAGGTCTGCGGAGAAAGCTGTTGCAAGAAGGAATGACGACGTTACGCCACCTGATACTGCGAACATCGCGGATGACGATGAGTGGGGTGCTTGCTACAAGGCCTTATTGAGGCACCGGGATAAGGTAAGACAAGAGCTGCTTTGCATTGGAAAACCAGACTTAGTCTATTTTTTAGCTGGAGGCGGAGCAAGGATACGAAATCAGGGACCTGTTTGGTGACGAGCAGTTGGCTGTCATCAGCAGTGTTTTACCTTCCGGTACGTTCAGTGATCATACGAGCCCACGCTCAGCTTATTCTCTCCTTTAGACGTCCAAGAGTTCAAAGAAGAGCTTAAAGGTGCTGATGCTGACGTTAAGAGTAGCGATATTAAGTTTATTCCGTCATTCCTTGAAGTCATGATGCCCTTCAGAGCAGCGTCTCAGCCTCCTCCAAGGTCAGTTGGTGAGTTCACTATCTCACAACTGGTTATACTAAGCGTACATATGCAGTCCTAAACGCAAGAATGTGCCTACGATGTCTCAGTTGCATAAGCAATACGATTACCAGGGTAGTTCTTCATCCAAGCCTAATAGTAGACGGTAAGACTATAGAGTACTTGATCACATTTTTTGTATTACTCGCACATTTTCTTGTACATACCTATCATCGCCTATTGTACTTTATACCACGTACCTAACGTAGCGTCTTCTGCGTTCATTGGACCACAGAACACGACTTGATTTGTGCGAGAGCTACGAGCTTTCTAGTAGCAGAACCATAATTCTTTACAAGGTCATATTTCGACGTCACCAGCTTGGTCGAGGCAGCGTAACTTCACAAACACGTCACTTCCTGTAGGCTAGCCATTAGTATTTTCAACCAACCAGGAGTGATGTTGATTGACTGACCCCATCCATCCAGACTTACGAACTCCAATGAACCCCCAAAGTACATAGTATATAGACGACTCAGAGGCAAGCCGTATCCAAGCCCCGCGATGGTTCCGCCCATTCCATGCGCAGCGCCACGCGAGACTAGATCAGCAAACAAGCTTGACCCACCTTTCGGCCCTAGCGCACTGTCGTAGCTGTCATTCGAGCCACGTGCGACATGACCGGTGGTGCTGTACATCCCTGCGATACCACCAACAGATTGTGCAGCGTATGGCCCAAGGTCGTCATCGTCCGGCTCGTCTTGATAGTTGTTGGCGTTAGAGAGGCGTCGCGCAGTCGTGAAGGAGTACGAGAAGATGTGCGGGACGTGCGCAGGTGAGACGCCGCCACCTTCGTCGCGGATGCGTAGAGCGAGAACAGCTGGGCGAATGTTCGGAGAAGAGGTTGATGAGGACGGATTGGGAGATGAAGGTGACAAGGGTGGTGGCGGCGCGATCGTTATCCGTACAGGAGGTGGAGTCGATGAACGAGACGAAGACGATCGGTGCCGCTCGACTGAAGCTCGGAAGGCGTTTTTGAGGATTTCTGTAAGAATATATTCGAGATGTACAGGCACGTATCTACACCATTGGGTCAATGCACGGTATACAATGGGATAAAGTCATGCGACTCACGCGAAAGTAGCATCAACATCCCCGTCTATGGTGATCTCTGGTGCCGTCCCTAGAGTCGCTTCACAGAGCTCCGCGACGAAGGACGCGCACATACGGATCATAGAAGCTGGGGAACAGCGCAAATGGACGACCCCAATATGGTCCCCAGATGGACTCTGAGACTCGAGATCACGAGAAATGGCAATGTGCTGTTCTGCAAGGAGGCGGACCGATATACGGTTGCGTATAGCAGCGTCCAAAAACGTTGTTGTCTCTTCAGGGCTCAAGTACTTGGAGCATTCCTGGAAACTGAGTTCAAGGTGTGTGAGGGTACTGAGAGAGTATCATATGAACATACCCTTTCGCCATGATCGGGATGTCATTCGTGTGCGCTCGTACCAAAGCTTCAAGTTGCGAAGTGAAGATTTTGTTGTCTTCGAGGGTCTTCACTTGTGGATAATTCGCTATAAGTTTGAAGCTGTTGCGATGTGCGGCTAAAATTCTGGCAATGAAGGGGTTTACGCCGACGATGAAAGGAAGACCTTCAAAGGCACGGACTCGCCAGCCAAACAATCGCGGTACTTCAGTAAGAACATAACCAACAGATTCAAGAACGGATTCAGGTGTTACGGGTCGACCAAAGGAGAGAAGTGTGGCAAGTGTAAGCGGTCTCGGAGAATGTGCAGCGTACTCGTCCAGTAGAGGGGCGATTTCCGCTGGCGAGGGTGACGATACTGACTGAATGTTAAATTGTCTTTTCCGTGGTAAAAGTGATAGGCTGCGGAGACCACGTTGATGAACAGCAAAGCATAGCATCCTCGACGTTCAGTCTTAAGAATCGTGGGCGTGCGAACTTGACGCGTACCCCACACTGTGGTCGCATCAACTGATGCGTACTTTGATGCGCCTTCCACGTGTATAGCAGTGATGCGCCTAGCTGCTCATTCGCTCTGGCTGACGCACCAACTTGAAATTTCGAGTCTTTATCCAATGCAGTCATGCAAAGACATTGATAACCACTAAGACGTCGCGGCATACGATGTAGGGTCGCACAGTTTATACGTCATAAGAAGAGCAAGGGTATCGAGATACTGAGATTCTGGTATATCAATCCTTAAGATGGTCCTTATAAACATGAGATCTGAGATCCTGCACAGCAGGCATCAGCCTTGTATAGGATGAGAAAAGTATAAATATGGATATGGACGCACCGCTTTACTGCTAAATCGTTTGCAACACCGCTCCTTGTCTACTATCATCGCGCATACGAACCAGACTTCGTCATGTTGAGAAGGAGATGAGGGCTGTAGATGATGGTGTTAGCATGGGCCATGCTCAAATCGTACCAACGAACCAATGTTATGTCCTCCAGTTTGTCCTTGTACTTCTCCAACAGACCAATGATACCATGTACCTGTTCCCGCTGTGTGGCAAAGCGTCCCAGCTCGGACTCCAGATCGTCCTTCTCCTTCGCCGTGCGACTAATCTCGCTGCCTAGGTTTTTGAGTTCATCTTGGACCCGAGTCAGCGATGAAGTGAGTGTATCGATTTGAGCCTGATACTCTTGAACAAGGCGGTCTCGTGCTGTGCGTGCCTCATTCAGATCCCGCTCGAGGCTCACAATCTGTTCTCGCAGACGTTCCACTTGGGCCTTGCAAGAAGTTTCTTCCGTTTGCAGCGCGAGATGTTCTGCCCGCAAAGCATCTAGACTTGACTGCAGTGCCCCGTCTTCTGTCCGCGAGACATCGAGTTGTGTTTGCAGGGAGCCGTTCTCCGTCGTCAAAGTAGCAAGTTCATCTGTCTTAAGCTGAAGCAGCTCGTCGACCTTCCTCTTCTCGTCTTCAGCAGTGCGTACTCGACGCGTGAGATCCACATGATCTGCGTTGGCTTTGGAGAGTGAGGTACGAAGACCTTCGTTGGAGGCCACAAGTGCTGCAATCTTCTTGTCCTGTCTCGCTTTCTCCGCCGCTTTGAGCTCTAGCGCCTCCTGGAGACGGGTCCTATCGTCTTCCCAGACGGCTTTATCTTGCTCCAGGGCCTCATTCTTGAGCGTTAGGTCGCTGACCTCGTCAACCCATTCCTCCTTCTCCGTGAGCAACCGAAGGCGTTCTGCAGCGACTCTCTCGCATTCCGTCTCCAGCTCTGACAATTCCTGTTGTAGCTGAGCTTGTTCCAGCTCCAGTGCTGCGTGCTCTTCCCGCAGCTTCTCCAATCTGTTCCGCAACTCCGGCTCTTCACCTGCTCGTCTCCGTATATCGTCGTCTGTGCGCTCATCTTTCTTCCGCAATATGCCACAAAGGCCGCGCCACTGTGCAACTTCGCCTTCCAGGCGGCGTACGTGTTCTTCAAAAGTCTCGCGGATAGTTGCAAGTCCGTCGGTCCGCCACTCGCTGGCTTGAGCTTCGAGTTCGGCGACGCGTTTCTCGGACAGCTGTAGTTTATCGAGCAAGGAGACCGCCGCCGACGGCTTGTGGTTAGGTAGATGTGCAGATGAACTATCGCTGTATCCTTCGTCTTCGTCTTCAGGACTGGGATGTGCGTCTTCTAGCGCGACGTTCCGCCGTCGAAGCGCGAGCACTTCTTCGCACAGGTCATCTACCTCTCCCTGAAGCTCCTCCTTATTGGCGATGAGCTCTTCGTTTTGTACTCGGTAATCGTCCAGTTGTGCCGCCAGACTGTCTTGTTTCGTGGTGACCGTCTGCACCTCTACTGTGAGCTCCGTCTCACGAGCGCGTAGTTTCTTGACTTCCCGTTGCAGCGATGCGATGGCCTCTTCCTGCATGCGCACCTGCGTTCGGCACTGAGCTAGCGAGCTGTCACGGGATTTTAAGGTCGCTTTGACCTCGGTGAGCTCTTCGTCCCTGACGCGGAGGTCGTTTTGGACCAAGGCGAACGCGGCATGGCTGGACTGTAGCTGCGCTCGAAGCTCGGTAACCTGGCTGTCCTGCTGCCTCGACGAGTTCGAATCTTGAGACAACACAGCTTGCGGCTTCAGATCGTTCAGTGCTACTCGCCCCCATTTCTATAACGGTAGATGCTTACTTGCGATTGGCTATCTGCGACTGCCTGTTGAGTCGATGTAGTCAAGTTAAACACATTTGCGTTGTCTTGGTCTGCTTCCCAATTCTCTTGCGCTTGCTCATCGGTCTGTCCTGATGTCTATTCGAACATATTCAGCTGAATGTGATGAAGTGCACTTGAGGCCCGCTTACGTCAATGTCCTCCACGCCGTGAGCTGGGCTCGTAAAACCTCCCGTCATATCGATAAAATCCTCCTCCATTGTACGCACAACAGCCTCTGCATCTTCGGGAGACTTTCTGCCCCCGTCAGAGTCGCTGCCATTTGATAAGGGCGGCTCTGTACCAAGACATCTGGTTAGTGTGTCAATGAAGATACGCACGAGAATAAACCTACCTTTACCAGTCTGAGCCGCTGTTGACTTCTTGCTGACTAGCTGTGATCTTGAAATATTCTTTTTGGGTTTACGCGCACCAGTTTGTCTTGGATGCCTCTCAGGAGAACTGAACTCCTCGATCGTATCCTGGGTTGCTGGTCTGGGCGGTGCGGGCAGGTAGGGGCGAAAGACAGACGGCGAAACGACAGGCACGGGTCCAAGCACCTTCTTCGGAGCAGGCGCGACCATTGGTCTTTCTTTCCCTCGAGCACGGGCATTTTCGTTGGGTTTGCTACGATTGTCTTTGTCGGTGGACAACGCTTTCCCTCTGACAAGATCGTCGTTCCGTCCGGTCCTTAATTCTTCTCTCGAGTTACTCCTGTCTTGCGACCTCGACCTCGACCGCGACCGCGACCTCGATTTCGGAGGGGTGATGGGCTCGTCCGGGAGTTGGTCTTCCTCTGCGTTCGATTGTTGGTAGGGGATGTCTTGTGAAGGGCTAGAACTACCTAGCAGCATCAGTCCATTATCAACACTGTGGCAATTAATCATTCAATGGACACTTACCAGAGCGGTTTCCTACATACGCTCGTGGAGACATGGCCGGAGCTTCCGGAGACTCGGCTCGTGGTCTCTTCGTAGGACGGGAGGGACCTGGTCTACTAGTTCCGTCTGAGTACTCTTCAGGCGACTGCGAGCGTCGATCTTCAGCATCCATCGCAGCAACTCGTTTGCGTTTGTGAAGCCGTGGTGGGCCAACCTTTCTTGGCGGAGGAACAGGGACTGGAGACGAGTTGGACCCAGAAGATCCTGTGCTACAATTACTTCCACACGTCCTACTTGGGATGCATATATGCACTCACTCGTGACCCTTGAAGAGCTCGCCACCCTCTCCTTCTCCTTTCCTTTGCCATTCTGTTCCTTCTCTTTCCCTTTGCCCTTCGCGGCTTTCTTCGTTTTCGTCGCCTTCTGCCTCGCTTCTTTCTCCTCCTCCTGCCTTCGCTTCTTCTTCTTCCAAGCTATAACCAAGTCATCCGTGCAATCATGCTTCTCCACCCAGCTTTGTGGCCAGGGCTTCTTCGTCTTGGGATCGACACCCGCCCATCGAACACGATAGGCATTCTTCCGTTCAGCGGTGATCTCTTCAACTTCCCATAGCGTCTCAGAGTCGTCGTCGCGAGGCTCAAATTGCGTTTCCAGAGATACTTCTTCCGACTCAGAATCAGACATGTAGAGAGAGATGATGGTATGGGAACGAGGAACGCTGAGAGCGGATATCCCGCGCCGCACGAGCAGCTCAACGCGACGCGTCGAAGCCACGTGCTTTGGATCGCATTAGCCGCCATCGCTCCGAGTCCACTTTGTCTTCTACACATCAGACCGTACATGCTAGCACGTCTCATGCGTCCACTCATCACAATATGCGGCACGACAGGTGTCGGGAAGTCGAAGCTAGGCATTGAGCTCGCACTGGCGCTCTCTGACAGCACGCGCAAGCATGGTGGGTTCCAAGGGGCAAGGATCATCAACGCAGACGCGATGCAAGTCTATGCCGGTCTCGACGTTCTGACGAACAAAGTTCCTGTTGACGAACAGTGTGGGGTAGAACATCTCTTGATGGGCTTCAAGCAGCCGGGAGAGCAATACGTAGTCGGTCAGTGGGTCAAGGAAGCTAGTCATTTAGTGCGTGGTCCTCTGCTCATGTCTACTGCAGCTCATATATGATACGTTTCAGATTGATGAGACTCATCGGCGCAATCAGATTCCTATCGTCGTTGGGGGCACGTCTTATTGGATACAACACCTCATCCTCCCTGAGCGACTACTGTCAACCTTCGACAACGAAAAAAGCGACTCGGACGAAGAACATGATCGTCCGCCTGTCGAAAAATCGCCCACTCACGAACGTTCGCAAGCATTGTTGTCTTCCCTATCGTCTTTACCTCCTGATCTGCTCGACCTATTCAACCATCTCCCCGAGACCTGCCCATCCGCATCTTCGGATCCAGAAAGCGCTTTTGCCCTACACAGGCTGCTCCAAGCACTTGATCCTATGGTTGCGCAGCGCTGGCATTGGAAAGACACGCGTAAGGTGTTGAGAAGCTTGGTTATCATACAGCAGACGGGTAAGCTTCCCAGTGAAATCATAGACGAGCAGTCTCAACACACGCCGCAACCAAGGTCCGTGCATATGCAATCAGTACCGGATCGCCTGCTTACGACTTATAGATATCGCACCCTTTGTTTTTGGCTTTTTGCACAGCCTGATGTTCTCAATCCGCGTTTGGACACTCGAGTAGATCAAATGCTTGAGGTGTGTCATATATCCTGCGAAATGCAACCTAGCTAACGTTGAACTTGATAGTAGCAAGGTCTTCTTGACGAAGTTGCGGCGTTGCGGGATGCCGCGAACGACCCATCCAATGCACACGATGAACATGACTCGGGAGAGTCTCCGGACTACACTCTGGGGCTATATCAATCAATAGGTACCTTATTCGTCCATTCACCTTTCGCTTCTTTCGTTTTCGTTTCCTCACCAAATGCCCAGGTTACAGAGAATTCTCGACCTATTTCGACAAAAGAAACGCAGCAGAAGCAGTGGACGAAGAGAACCTTCTTCGAGAAGCGGTGGATCGCATGAAGCTCTCTACGCGCAAATACGCCAAGCGTCAGGTCAGCTGGATACGCAACAAATTGTTGCCCGCAGCATATGCCGCAAATCGCGCACAGACAGACGGCGAGGAAGTGATATCCGCATACCTTCTTGATGCAACTGGTGAGCACTGAGATCCTCTATTGCCCGAATATGGTCTTAAATGGTACATGCAGAACTGGGGGTTAAGTGGAACACAAATGTACGGTCTCAGGCAAATGCTGTCACTGAAGGTACGTGCGTGATCACTAATTCAAAATAATGCACTCAAAACCGATGTTCATAGACTTTCTGGAGAACCGTTCTCTCCCGGACCCGCTCAGCCTCTCCGAGACGGCTCGCGTCATGCTCACCATCAAAGACAAAGCCACAGAGTGCGTGTACGGTCTCATGATCGTTCCCGTGTCATACTGATAGAGATACAGCCCTAACGCTGTCCTATCAGCCCGCCAGCGTGTGATTTGTCCCACCTGTACTACGCGCGAAGACCAGCCAGTCATGATCGAGGAAGGCGCAGAATGGGGCGCTCATGTGAGGACACGGCGGCATCGCAGGCTAGCAGGCCAAGTTGCGAAGCGTGCAGAGGGTGCGCGGCGCGCTGACTTAGCGCGAGTGAAGGAGGCGACGAGCGATTGTGAGGAAGATGCACTTGGGGACAATGTGGACGCCGCACGCGACCTGTTCGGTCCCTGAGTACCGTCTTCGGCCCACATATGTACGGCCTATAGTCGAACTCCACCAGGAAAGGTAGACGTCGCGGATTTTTATTACTGGAAGTCTTTTAGGGCTCAACTTTGGCTCAACTTGAGCAGAAGATTATCGGCGCTTATACTTCACGTGGCCGCCACAAAGATCCACCCTCGCCATTTGAGGCCCGCGATTATCTTCGTCTTCACCCAACACGCTGAGAGAAAAGCAGTACAACGTTATGTATCATGCATCTGCGGAGAGTACATAAATATGTTTGTTACTATGACCAGTAGTAGTGTGATAGAGCAAGGAACCAAGTATAGCCTAACAGCGATGAGACAGTAGCACAGAGTGAGATTAAGCAGTGGTCTGTTAGCAAGCAAACAAAATTGAAATAGTACAAATAGATGAGGCTACTGACTACAGAATCCGATCTTGGACCTGGTCGGAGAAATCCACATCCTACGTAGTACCGGCACAGGTTCTGTAGGTAGTGCGAGTCTGCATTGGATCATCCGCCGAGAGCTCAAACCGATAAGTACTGAGTGAGCAGCAGACGCAGTTTGTTCATAAGGTAGGTGACAGTATCAGCCTCTTGCACGTAGAAACAAGATGGTCTGTTCCCATCTAAGATGGTGGCGAGCGTAGATCCGCCAAGTAGAGCGGGTGGGACCGAAGCGAGGCGAAGG
The DNA here is from genome assembly GCA_005298045.1 of Pleurotus ostreatoroseus. Taxonomy (NCBI): domain Eukaryota; kingdom Fungi; phylum Basidiomycota; class Agaricomycetes; order Agaricales; family Pleurotaceae; genus Pleurotus; species Pleurotus ostreatoroseus. Next base: position 110,603 of record SWBT01000601.1, read on the forward strand.
GAAGATGCGCAAGACTACTGGTCGGCCGCGACCTGAGCGGAGCGGTGCTATAGAGACGCAGAATCACCCAGATGTCGGTCTCAACGAGAAGCAGCTATGTTTTCATTTATACGATGCCGCAATGCTTCATGGTTTCTGGCGCTTTCCAGGCCCATCTCCGAAACTTGACGTTGACGTGATTTTGGCAATTCATATGGGTCGGAATCCTCGGGCTATATATTTGATCGTGTGTGGATGCAATGGCGACGCACCGCTTGGTATCCCGAAAAAGCAACGCGGTCAGATAGAACTGATCCATGGCACCGTGTGTGGATGCGGGCACATGCAAGATGCTATCGGCGGCTGATCAACATTCAACGGTCGCGGGAGGGAAGAATGCCAGCGTGAGGTAAAGTACAGCGTTGTAGATCGAGATTGCTGCTTGAACTGCGGACTTTATCATGAGCAGACGGACTGAGCTGGGGTCGTTCCTATGAGCCATACCGGAAACCATGATTAACAGATGGAATGGTATGACGTAGACTTGTCCTCACTTTTCAGGGTACAGCATATGTCTCCTATGGCCTCTGAATCTGCTGCAACGAAGGGGAAGAAGTATCGCCATGGAAGCCGTATCGTTCACTGGGCAGGCGAGCAAGCTTGCGATGCGATGGCGCAGGGTGAGTTCGCCAGGATTACGGGATATGCCTATCGTGACCGTGACTAAGACCAGCTGTAGGGAGAGGATGCAATCGAGCCGCTCACCTCAAGTTTTTGGTGAGCGGAAGAGTAGTAAACAATTGTTGTTTTGCACTCAATTATCCCAGGCTGTGTCTCCCGAATGATCATGGTCGAGAACGTACAGAAACTGATTGTGAAATCGTATTGGGCAAGAGACCTCAGAAGATACAAGGGCGCGTAGTTCGATGACCACTATCATGAGACATCATCTGGCAGTCTCGACTCTCGTTCCCATTCGCGGAAGACATCTTCCATATATAGCCTCTGTACAAAGCACGCCAATAGAGCGTAGAAAATATTGGTTCGCGAGGGATGCGTAGATGTCCTGCTGTAAATAGAACGGATGGGCACGAGAGAGGAGGTGGGTCCTGGAGGAGAGACAAGCCCAGTGGTGTGACTCATGAACTATGATAGTCACGTCACGCCCAGTCACGATGCTAGAGCAGTAGTCTATGACGCAGTGTTCTCATTCAGGTCAGCGTAACTCTGAGGCGGGAACATGTGGGCTATCTCTGTGAGTTGCTGATTCGGGTTGAAATCTGTAGCTGAGGGCCACAAAGGCGAGCATAATAGTTGCGGGAATACGCAATGAGACAGACGCCGGGTCTCAGGAATGTGACCCGCCGGGCCGCAGGGTGAGAACCACAAAATCTCGACTCAGTCACAGCATTCCTGTCACGATGCTCGCCCTCGGCTTTACCGTCTGAGGACCGTGGGCCCGTGGCTGTTGCGCTAGTGCAAGCGCTGTTTTCTGTCTAGATATGCCTGTCGACTACTCTACGTTATTGCGTTATCAGACAGACAAGATGCTCGCGTCGCCCCTCACCGCCGCCGGTGCACCGAGACAAGCTCAGTCGAGTCACTGGTAGGCATTGCTTCAAGCCCAGGCACGGCACAGCGGGTGAATCCCCCAGGTATATGTAGGGCGGGAAAGGTGAGTATACAGACTCTACTCTACACACTCACCGACTCTCTGCCATGTCATCCGACTCGAACGCGGCGCTGGTGGCCGCATACGAAAGAGAGTAAGCGACCGACGTCGCTCGTTGCTCAGCAGACTGATTGGAGACATAGGTTGAGTTCAAACTATGCCATCTATGCCGCGGCAGGTATACATTCATGGACTAGCGTCGGCTGATCCAATCGCTACTGATATCTGGGTCCGGTAGTGCTCGTCGTCTACGAACATCTGGTCACCTTCAATCACGAAATGGAGTTTCTTCAGAAGCGAAGAAGGAGCGCAGCTACATGGATCTTCATGTCCAATCGCTACATCTTGCTGGCATATGCTATATCAGTCATTACTCCCTACAGTTCTCGGGTGAGTCGACTATCTAGCGAGTCTACAGCAGCCATCGATGTTGATATAATCAGGCGTAAGTCATGGTCGATCCAAATTCGATTTGATGTTTGACATGATGTTTTGTCTGTAGCTGTGGTAACGCCCTTGCTATGAACTCCATCGACTTTTTCACACAAATAATGCAAGATGTTCCACTTCATGGTACGTATGCGCACTTCGAACGTCACGGAACGATTTCTCACCGATTCATCAGCGTTCACAATCTTGCGTAGTGTGGCACTACTGCAGGCCCGTTCGTGGAAACTGCTCACCTCAGGTATACTAGTTGCATTAGGTCTCATATTGCTCGTAACGGGTGCGGTGCGTACCTGCGGTTTTTCTCAGAAGTCAATCTTACAGTGACAGCTACCAGTACGAGCAATTTACCGAAACCTGGGCCTATGTCGATGATCCTGTACTGGGATCATCGTGTTTCCAGATTGGCTGGAATGTCTCCGCAAGCGTTATTCAACGGTACGTTCTTCGAGAGATGTCTTCGTCGGTGGTGCTTGCTAAGAGGCGCGATTGTGATGCATGCATTCAGACGTATGTATCATAGCTCCTCATGCATACATCGACTGAAATCTTCATCAACAGTGTTCACTGCCGGTGGTGTTTGTGGTATTGCATCAGCAGCAGTTGCACTCTTCATCACACTATACAGGACAGGTCGGCAGGTACAGCGAGCGATATCGCTTCGGCTCGCCACTACTTTAAGCGAAGTTCTTCTACGAGACGGTGCGTTCGTGACTCTTACCGCCCAGAACGCAGCTAACGCGTCTATGCCGTCAGGTAGTCTTTTCTTCCTGTCAGTCCCCATGCTCCGTTTTGGTCAATAACACTCATGAAATTCAGCCTGATCCTTCTTGATGATGTTATAGCCTCTGTTCCTTCGACGGATGTAAGTTTTCATGCGTATCTTCGACTCCTGATTCACATGTAACACTCCATTTGCAGGGTGCGTTTAACAACAGCGTTGTAAGCACTGTATCAGCTCAATTACTCGGAGTGTATGTCCTCCTTGCTCTTGTTAGAATACCTCTCACACCCCCTAGCCTTATACCAATCCTTCTATCCCGATTCATCATCAACCTCCGCCAAGTCGAGTCACCCCCATCCATCCCATCCGACAACCGCCACCCATCGCGATTCTCCATCCCAAACTTCCGCATGCCGACACTGGACGAAGTCATGGATAACCTTGGCGAGCCGATGGACTTTGGCGAGCGCCGCGTCGATGAGGGTGAGAACGGAGAAGGCGGAGAAGGCGTTGGCGTTGGCGTGTGCGACGACGGTGTAAACGAGTGGATAGGGCTGCGGGATTTCAGTATGGCGGGCCCATTGGGAACTACACGTTTGGATGCCGATCGTGGGAAGGCGGGCCTTTCTGACAGTGGCGGCCGGAGCAGGAGTGGCGGCGGCGGCGCTGTGAATATCACGGGATTTTCGGTTCAGGAAGAGGTGCGCATTAGCAAATTCCGTGTCCACGGTCCATGCTCTAACGGCCTGTGACGGTGTAGCTCCGCCTCAGCCCCACTCTCATGGTTTGAAAACGGCAGGTCGTGCCCTTCTAACGAGTCTTCATTGACGACCGTCCTTGTATGCGACTCCGCGTACACCACAGAACAGTGCGCATGCCTTTTGCTTGTCAGAATCTTTTCTCTCTTCTGGATTTACATGATATTTATTTCCATTTATTTATATCCATCTTCCGTCTTCCACCGCGATCTATGTATGCCGGCTCGAGCTGATTTACATCGACTCCGAGCCAAACACCATATCGAAGCACAGTAGTAGAAAGTACGGCCGGTCCTGGCTATGTTCTCAGCGTTTCGGTACATTTAGACCATCAAGGATCTATTTATTTCTTTGGATTTATTTATTCTCATATATTCAGCCGCTCTGTGTGTTCAAAATCTCGGCCGGCAGTTTTGCTTCAGGTCCAACCTTTACAAGGCGACGAGCCTCCTTTGTGGCGGCCACGTGTAAGCCACGCGCCGTATCCGTGCTCACATCAAGCGCGCAACCTCTGCTCAAACGCCGCAACCGCGACCATGTCCCCTACACTTGTTAGCAGCTAACACCGTGCTGCTAAACCATACCGTAAACCACTGCCCGATCAATGTCGAGACTGACACAACGCGAATCTTGGATGAAAGGAGAGAATCGATGCCCGGAGAGTTGTTATCGGAAGTATGGCGTGTGAGTTCGATGCAACTCTCAGCATCCGTCGCAGACTGCGAGGACTCTGCTTGTAATTGTGAGTATAAGATTGTTCCTGATCTTATATGTCTCAAATTCTGCAGACAGACGCTTCAACCAAATCTAATTTATTTCAACTGTGCTAAGGACTCCAAGACACTTCGCTAAGGCCGCATCATCCTTTGCCTTCCGGTAATACTCGCACGGATCAGTTCTCTGAATCACCTGCGCATTGCATCGCTCGCATTTGATAGTAATATTGAATCAGTGGCCCAGCGCCGACGATGCATTGGCTTAAGCGTAAGCGGCAGCCTTGTTCGTCCAGCGACGTGCCCTCTGGTCGACTCGCATGGGGAGCTGCGACATACTGCGACTCAGCTCTTCGCAGATTGATTGCGTGAATCTACAATCTTTGTTCGGGACTACAAGCAGTTGCGGTCCGCATGCAGTTGCAGGTGTATTTCATGTTGCTAGATCCCTTTACTAGCATCATGGCGTCGCTAACGACCAGTGATTCTTGTCGTTTGTGGCGCATAGAAGGGGCTGGGTTCTTTCACTTGTCTCCAAGGTGACAAGACAGATAGTGTGATCGTTAGCTGGAGGACGTTTACGACGATGTAAAGTCGCGCTTACACACATTACAGTAAGCATACCTCAGCTCGTCGTATCTCCTTGGTTTAACTTTTCTGCAGACGATAAGATGGACCAAACTGCAGGCTCCAGGTAGAGCTAGCTATAACTTCGGGGCACTAATCGAGAGAATAGAAACTGCACTGGTAACCCAAAACTATGCGTTCGGTGGTCCGTAGCGAAGGGCAGCAACGTTGATGATTTGAGGTAAGTTCTTGTAGCTTGGGGCGTACGAAAGAGGTGTTTGACCGTAATTCTTTCAACAGAGACTGCGCGCTGTGAAGAGCACGATGAACGCATGAGGCGGTATATCCACGGGTATTGCAGTCGGTGGTTCAATTCGAGGATCCTGAGGCAGATAACGTGAGGGGGCGGGTTGTGTCAAGAACTGACAAAAAATGGTATGTTATGTCTTTCCACGTCTCTCATCGCATATTATCGACTGGTTCTAGAGGCCATAGTGAACGGTGAAGGGCTAGTAATTGCAAGTGCTCGATACAAACATCCGCGTGTGAACAAGCGTTGTGACTTGTGTGCGGCTTCCATCCGACCACACACCCAAATGACGAGGGGTGATCTCAGGCTCGGGTCCTTCTACTGTTCGATCGGTCAATGCGTCAAGTATGAGAAGGCAGTATTCCTTATAGCAGCTCAAGAGATCGGACATATGGTTACCCTTCTGCGAGGTGAGCTCAACCGAGTCATACGGCCACTCGTTCTTTCGAGCATGGGAGCATGGCGCAGTGGATGAGCTTCTCAGATATATGAGGGGCGAGTAGGTGAGTATATTCTCTTACTATCCCATACGCTCCCTGACTCTGCGATGTCATCCGACCCGAACGCGGCACTGATCGTCGCCTACGAAATAGAGTAAGAAATTGACATATCTCGCACTTCAGGACGCTAATCGATGACACAGGCTTATTGGTGTCTATGCAACCTACGCTGCGACAGGTGATATCTTCATGGCTGGCGTCGAGTCTCAGCTGCTTTAACCGTTGCTCATATCTGGACCGGACAGTGCTCGTCTTCTACGAACATATGATCACCCTCGAGTACGAGGTGGAGTTTCTTCAGAAGCGAAGAAGGAGCGCTGCTACATGGATTTTTGTGTCGAATCGCTACATCTTGCTGGCGTTTGCAATAGGAAGCATTGTTCCTTACAGTTCTCGGGTGAGTGGATTATTCGGCGAGTCTAGCGCAGCCAGCGATGTTGATATTTTCCAGACGTAAGTCATGGTCGATCCAAGTTTAATTTTATGCTTGACATGGTATTCTGTCTGTAGCTGTGGTGACGCCCTTGCTATGAACTCTATCGACTTTTTCACACAGATATTGCAAGATGTTCCACTTCATGGTATGTATGCGCACTTCGAATGCTACGAAACGGTTTCTCACCGATTTCTCAGTGTTCACGATCTTGCGTAGTGTGGCACTACTGCAGAGCCGTTTGTGGAAATTGCTCACCTCGGGAATACTAGTCGTGTTGGGTCTCATGTTGGTCGTAAGCGATGCGGTGAGCACCTGTAGCTTCCGTATATCTCAGAAATCAATCTGACAGCGATAGTTGCCAGTACTCGGGATTTAACGGAACCTGGGCCTTTGTTGATGATCCTGTACTAGGATCATCGTGTTTCCAGACTGGCTTTTCTGTCTCCGCAAGCATTACTCAACGGTACGTTCCTCGAGTGATGATCTCGTCCGTGCTGTTTGCTAAGAGACGCAATTGTGATGCATATTGTTAGACGTGTGTATCACAGCTCCTCGTGCCTACATCGGCTGAAATCGTTATTTGCAGTCGCCACTGCCACTTCTATTTGTGGCATTGTATCCGCGGCAATTGCGCTCATCATCACACTGTACAAGACAGGGCGGCAAGTACAGCAAGCAACCTCGCTTCGGCTCGTGGCTACTTTCAGCGAGATTCTTCTGCGGGACGGTGCGTCTGTGAATCTTCCTGATCGTAATGTAGCTAACGTCTCTACGCCTTTAGGTAGTCTTTTCTTCCTGTTAGTCCCTATGCTCCACCTTTGTCAATTTCCGGAGATAACATTCCTGACATCTAGTCTGGTCCTTCTTGATGATGTTTTAGGCTCTGTTCCTGGGATAGATGTGGGTGTGCATACGCATCTTTGGCTACTAACTAACAGTGCAACACTTTACTTACAGGGTGTGCTTACTAGCAGTGGTGTAGGCAATATAGTAGCTCAATTTCTCACAAAGTATGTTCCTTCCCCACACCATAATATATCTAACTCCTCCTAGCCTCCCGTCGATCCTTCTCTCTCGTTTTATTATTAATCTCTGCCGAGCCGGCTCGCCCTCGTCCACCACCTCAGACAACCGCCACCCATCGCAATTCTCGGTCCCGAACTTCCGCATGCCCACGCTGGACGAGGTCATGGACAGCCTCGGCGAGCCGATGGACTTCACCGAGCGCCGCGCCGATGACGATGTGGATGAAGACGGCGGGAATGGTGAAGACAGCGGTGTACGCAACGACGGTGTGGATGAGTGGATGGAGTTGCGGAATCTTGATATGGCGGGGCCGTCGGGGACGATGCGTTCGGACGTCGACGACGAGGCGGCGGGTCCGTCTGAGGGTGGCAGCGGGAGTGAGAGCAACGGTGCTGATGTCGACGTTGTGGATATCGCGGGGTTTGAGACCCAAGAAGAGGTACGTCTTGTTGATCTGCAGTGTCTATGATCCATGGTCTGACGGACCGGGACAACGATGTAGCTTCGCTCGAGTCACACGCTCGCAGTTTGAGTATTGAAAGGCTCGTCTCCACGAAGGAGAGCTCCCTACGCCCGACGATCTTCCGCATACAAACACGCATGCATCGTGGGCGAAGTGCATGCTTTTCGTCCGTTTGCTCTTGTCACTCTGAGTCTCATTGAGGTCTGGTCCATATCTGTATCTTCGTATTTATGTATGCTCCTCTCATTCTCTACCATGGTATACAGTATCTGACTCACATGATGCACCCATCTGCTCGTGCTACGCACCGTCTTATATTACAAAGTAGTACAGCTTCTGTCAACATGTACATAGTCGTGGGGATACCCGTACTTTCTTGTCGGTGCATTGGTTCAGTCACAGCTTGAACGAACGCCAAGACCATCTCATTTGGGGCGCCGCGACATACTACAATGTTCACAGGTCCGCAGCCCCATCCGCACCTTGTCCCGGAGACACAGTAAGTAACATATGTTATCGGCTCGAACAGAGGCAAGTACCATGTGTCGGGTTGCAGATGAGATCAGGCCTCCTTCAGTCGAGGGCGCCTACTATCTTCGTCCAGGAGCATATCACCGTGGCGACGATCCGTGCTTGTGAACGCAGCCTTCGGCGTGAGTTTTGAGCGGAGTGCAAGCACGGAGGCGTGGACTCGGATCTGTGAGCTGAGAGCGGGAACAAGGTGTCGTGGAGAGCATCTGACCGTGTGAGTATGCCATCCGTGGGTGTGCGGCCGGGGATGATCGACTGCGATACGATAGCATGAGCTTTTCCTGGGAGGTGCTTGTACGGAGTTGGAAGATGTAACTGAAGGCCGTGAGTGAGAGTGTAGTAGCAGCGAGGACACGCGCTTCCACGATCATGCAATGAGACGGACGAACGGGAGAGAGGAGATCTGGCAGCTCTGAGATCGGGAGCTCAGCATGACGGATGGATGGATGGAAGCAAGCTGCAAGACGGAAGGGCGTCTCATCAGACATCAATGTGACCCGCAGAAGTGACAGTCACGCAATCCCGGTTCAGCCACAGGATTCCTGTCAGTGCTGTCACGCCGGTGCTCTCAGTCAAGCCCTCGGGCCTCGGGTCCACCGTCTGAATTCTGGAAATCGTGGGTGTTGCGCCAGTGCAGGAGCTGTGTCCTGTATGAATAATCCTGACGACTATTCTATGTCATCGCGTCATTAGACAGACAAGATGCTCGCGTCGCCCACCACCGAGGCAAGCTCAGTTGAGTCACTAGTAGACATGGCTTCATGCCCAGGCACTGTACAGCGGGTGAACTCCCAGATATATGAAGGCCGGGATAGGTGAATATACAGACTTTACTCCACATATTCGCTGACTCTGCGATGTCATCCGACTCGAACGCGGCGCTGGTGGCCACCTACGAATACGAGTAAGCGACCGACGTCGCTCGATGCTCAGCAGACTAATTAGAGACATAGCGTGACTTCAGCCTATGCCATCTATGCCGCGGCAGGTATAAATTCATGGAATAGCGTCGGCTGATCCAATCGCTACTGATATCTGGGTCCGGCAGTGCTCGTCATCTACGAACATCTGGTCATCTTCAAGCACGAAATGGAGTTTCTTCAAAAGCGAAGAAGGAGCGCGGCTACATGGATCTTCATGTCTAACCGCTACATGTTGCTGGCATATGCTATATCAACCATTACTCCCTACAGTTCTCGGGTGAGTCGACTATCTAGCGAGTCTACAGCAGCCATCGATGTTGATATAATCAGGCGTAAGTCATAATCGATCCCAATTCGATTTTATGTTTGACATGGTGTTTTGTCTGTAGCTGTGGTAACGCCCTTGCTATGAACTTCCTCGCCTTTGTCACTGGTTCAATGCAAGATGTTCCACTTCATGGTACGTACGCGCACTTCGAACGTCACGGAACGGTTTCTCACCGATTCATCAGCGTTTACAATCTTGCGTAGTGCGGCACTACTGCAGAACCGTTTGTGGAGACTCCTCACCTCAGGTATACTAGTTGCATTAGGTCTCATATTGCTCGTAACGGATGCGGTGCGTACCTGCGGTTTCCCTCAGAAGTCGATCTTACAGTGACAGTTACCAGTACCAGGAATTTATCGCAACCTGGGTCTATGTCGATGACCCTGTACTGGGATCATCGTGTTTCCCGCTCGGCTTTTCTGTTTCTGCAAGCATTATTCAATGGTACGTTCCTCGAGAGATGATCTCGTCGGTGCTGCTTACTAAGAGGCGCAATCGCGATGCTTGCATGCAGGCGTGTGTATTACAGCTGCTCATACATACATTGGCTGAAATCTTCATCACAGTGTTCATTTCTGGTGGTGTTTGTGGTATTGCATCGGCAGCAATCGCTCTCTCCATCACGCTGTTCAAAACAGGTCGACAAGTACAGCAAGTGATCTCGCTTCGGCTGGCGACTACTTTGAGCGAGGTTCTTCTGCGGGACGGTGCGTTTATAAATATACTGAACAGAACGCAGCTAACGTGTCTACGGCTTCAGGTAGTCTTTTCTTCCTGTCAGTCCCCATGCTCCATTTTGGTCAATGTCCGGAGATAACATTTTTCACATTCAGCCTGGTCCTTATTGCTGATGTTATAGATTCCGTTCCCGTGACGAATGTAAGTGTGCAAGCTTATCTTGAAATGATGATTAACAGTGCAACACTGCTTGCAGAACGCGCTTAATAACACTGTTGTAGGCACCGTATTAGCTCAGCTACTCACAGTGTATGTTCTCCTCGCCCATGCGCAACTTCTTATAACATCTTGTAGCCTTCCAGCAATCCTTCTTTCCCGCTTTATCATCAACCTCCGCCAAGTCGACTCGCCCCCATCCATCCCATCCGACAACAACCACCCATCGCAATTCTCCATCCCGAACTTCCGTATGCCGACGCTGGACGAGGTCATGGACAACCTCGGCGAGCCGATGGACTTTGGCGAGCGTCGCGACGATGAGGACGGGGACGAAGAGGCCGGAGAAGGCGGCGGCAATGGCGCGCGCGACGATGGCGCAAATGAGTGGACGGAGCTGCAGGATTTCGGTATGGCGGGGCCGTCGGGGACTACCCGTTCGGACGTCGACAGCGTGGAGGCGGATCTGTCTGGGAGCGGCGGCGGGAGTAGGAGTGACGGCGGCGGCGTTGTGGACACCACAGGATTTGAGGTTCAGGAAGAGGTACGTGTTGTTTACCTTCATAATTGCCGACTATAGTTTAATGGACTGGGCCACGTTCCAGCTTCGCCTTAGCCCCACTCTGACGATTTGAGCACAGTGTGGGGTGTGTCCATGGAAGATAGATCCTTACGGACAACGGTCTCATGCGTATGAAAACGTGTACATCAGTGGGCAAAGTACATGCTTTCCAACTGTCTCTCTGAGTATCTCCTGGGTCTGATCCATATTTATATCTACGTATTTATTACTGTTCTTCTTGTTCTCTACCGTCGTACATATATCTCGCAATGACACAGCCACATGTCGTACTGCACGCCGTCTTAAATACTATGTCTGATGCTCTTTGATGTCTCGAAGCCAATTATGGACCGGTATACAGTACGGAACAGGTCCTATTGAGCGCGGTTTCACCCTATACGTCCGGAAGTCAGTCCGCTGAGGACGCATTAGTCTCACTACAACTGACGGTCCGGCTCATTATAACATGTACATGAGTCTAGCTGACACAGTTGGGGCGCTGCGACAGATTGCGGTGCTCGTAGGTCCGAATCCTCATAGAGCGCATTCGCATGTTGTCGCGGAGACCAGCGGCAGATGCTGTCCATATGAGGTGTATCTTCCAGTTTACTTAGTCCGAGCTCGCTGGTGTGAAGGAACGAGATCAGTAACATATGCTAGGATCGAAGGGATGCACGTACCATTCTCGTGTCGCAAATGAGGCCTCATCTCCGTTAGTCGTAGCAGCCTCCTGTCTTCGTCCGGGGGCATACTATCAGCGCGGTGATGGTCTATGCGCATAAACGCACCTTTCGACTTGGAGTTTCTGAGCGGAGAGCGAGGACGGAGGCGTCAGTTCGAATCTGCGAGTCAAGGGTACGGGCCGAGGCGACGTACAATCAAGACTGTTTGAGTTGCAATATCACTGGCGGTCTCGAGTGCCGTCTGCGCGTGTACGGAGTGTCTGATTGCGGTACGACAGCGTTCGCTACTTTTTTGTGTATATGAACAGATTGCCGTGACTTCAGGGTAATGTTGACGCGATTTTGGTGCTGCGTGTCGTTCAGCTTCCTTGTACATACTACATATAAGCTCGTGTATCACCTCATCGCAACGTGCTGTATTTCGTGTTCAGAAAGCAAGGCCTCGCATCCGCAGTTGACGAAAAGTTGGATAACATGAAGCAGAGCATTGCGGTACACATTTTAATCACTGGTCAGACGAGATGAGCCAAGGTCGATTTCGTGGACAATACGGCGCAAGATGATTAGCGGATGAGATGCCGTGATGATGTCGCGGACTCACATGGTGGAATACGTACTGCCTTTCGTCTCGTCTCTTCTGCGACAATCAGGACCGAGCTATTAGTCCGATAGCTGGAGCAAGCTTGCGATGCGGCGACGGTGCGAGTCGAGTACGGGGGATGGAGACCGTACTACAGCTGTAGGTCCATGTACATCTCGAGGTCTGAATGTGACAGAGTAGCCGATGACGCAGTGTTTTCATTCAGGTCAACCTGATTCCGAGTTTCTGAGGCCGGGAACACACGAGCCGTCCCTGGAAGGTGCTGGTTCGGATCGAAAGATGCAACTGAAGGCCATCAAGGCAAGCGTAATAGATTTAGTTGCATGGAAACACGCCTCCGTACATGGCCGCACAATGGGACGAACGGCGGGAGGGAGTCTGGGAAATACAGTGACCCGCAGGAGTGACAGTCACGCAACTTTAGTCCAGTCACAGCATAGCTGTCACGGCGCTCTCAGTCGAGCTTTTGGTTCTACCGCCCGAGGACCGTAGCTGTTGCAGGAGTTGTTTCTCGTCTAAACGGGGTCGCCGAATACTCTACGGCATCACTCGCGCTGCCCTTCACCGAAGCAAACTCAGTCGAGCCACAATGTTTCCGGTGGGCACCGCTTGTCAAGCATGACACAGCGGGTGAGCTGCCGCTTGCGTATATGAAGAGCAGGAAGTGTGAGTATACAGTCTTTGCTACTCCACATACTCACTGACGCTGCTATGTCATCCGACGCGAACGCGGCACTGATCGCCGGCTACGAAATAGAGTAAGCGATCGACACCTCTCACTACGATTCAGGATGTTAATAATCATGCTGTAGGCTTATTTCAAACTATGCAATCTGCGCCTCGGCAGGTATGCACTCCAGAGCTAGCGTCAAATGATCCATTTGTTACTGATATCTGGGCTTGACAGTGCTCGTTCTATACGAACATCTGACCACCTTCGAGTACGAGGTGGAATTACTTCATAAGCGCAGGAAGAGTGCTGCCACATGGATTTTCATCTCGAACCGCTACATGTTGTTGGTATACGTGATAACAGCAGTTTCTCCTGTCAGCTCTCAGGTAAGTCCGGCCATCCATACTCCAAGAACGCCGGCAATGTTAACGTATTAAGACGTAAGTCATGGCTGATACTGTCAGGGTGATTTCGTAGCTGATATTTGGAAATTTCTGTAGCTGTCGCGACGCTCTTGGCCTAAACTTCATCACCTTCGTCATTGTATCGATGCTAGATGTTCCTCTTCATGGTGTGTATGCGCGCTTCATCATTAGTAAACTGTCTCTCAGCAATCCATCAGCATTCACAATTTTGCGTAGCTTAGCACTATTGCAGAGGCGTTCGTGGAAATGGCTCACTTCAGGGATGCTCGTTGCGTTATTTCTCTCATCCGTCGTGATCGATGCGGTGCGTACCTGTCGTTTCCATATAAATTTATGTATTATAGTTCCAGTCACCAGTATGGGGATTTTACCGGGGTCTGGGCCTATGTCGATGATCCTGTCCTGGGATCATCGTGCTCACAGATTGGCTGGTCTGTCTCCGGAAACATTCTTCAGCGGTGCGTTCCTCTAGAAATGACCTCATCGGTATTGCTCGCTAAGAGACGCAACCGTGACGCATGTATTCAGACGTATGTATCATAGCTTTTCATGCATGCATCGGCTGAGATCTTCATCGAGACAGTGTTCATTACTGGCGGTGTTTGTGGTATTGCATCGGCAGCGATCGCTCTCTTCATCACACTCTACAGCACAGCTCGACAAGTACAGCAAGCGACTTCACTTCGGCTCCCGGCTACTTTGAGCAAGGTTCTTTCGCGGGACGGTGCGTTTGTGAACATTACTGACCAGAACGCAGCTAACGTGAACACGGCTTCAGGTAGTCTTTTCTTCCTGTTAGTCCCCATGTTCCATTTCGATCAGATGTCCGGAGATAACATTCCTGAAACCCAGGCTGGTACTTGTTGGTGACATCACAGTCTCTATGCCTGCAACGGATGTAGGTGTGAATGCTTTTCTTCAATTACTGATTAACAGTGCAACACTCCACTTGCAGGGCGTGCTCAACAACAGTGCTGTAGGCGTTGTATTAACTCAATTACTCACAATGTATGTTCTTCTCTTCCATGTTAGAATATTTCTCACGTCTCCTAGTCTCCCAAAAATCTTTCTCTCGCGCTTCATCATGAATCTCCGCCGAATCGACTCACCCTCGTCCATTCCCTCGGACAATCTGCACCTGTCGCAGGTTTCCACTCCAAACTTCCGCATGTCGACACTGGACGAGGTTATGGACAGCATCGGCGAACCCATGGATTTCTCCCAGAAGCGCCTCGATGAGGATGAGGACGACGAGGTCCTGAATGGGGACGGTGATGGCGTACAAGGCGATAGCGCAAATGAGTGGCTAGAGCTGCGGGATATCGTTACGGCGGGCCCGTCGGGGACGACGCGTCTGGACGGCGATGTTGAGTACGCGGTCTCGTCGGGAAGCGATGGTGGTCGCGGGGATCGCGGTGCTGACGGTGACGCTGTGGACATTTCGGGGGCTGGGATCTAGGAAGAAGTAAGTCCTATGTTCTGTATCTGCGCTACACGGCCTCACGGTCTGATACAATATTGTAGCTTTGCATGAGTCCCACTCTTGCGATCTAAGCACGTCGAGGCACGTAGGCATGAAAGACGAGCCTTCATAGACTATCCACCGTACACGGCTAGACGATGTTTTGCTCGGGTATTGTTTCCCGGATTTGCTTCATATTTATTCCTCTGTATTTAAGACTGCCTTTATCATATTCTCCCTTGATATCCGCTCCACAGTAGTACATACACCCCCAGTCGTACTACACGCCGTGTTAAACACCTCTTTAAAGCAGTGTAATTTATCGTCTTCTTTCAGCGTGTGCAGTGTCACAAAATATGCGTACTTTCTTGTCAATATGAGCAAACACAAATATATTTGTTCCCCTTCATCATCCTTCAGATCCCGGTCATACGGATAACAGGAACTTCGGCCGACAGTTTCGCTTCAGCAACAAGCTTGACATGGCGAAGAGCCTCCTTTGTGGCGGCCACGTGTAAGCCACGCGCTGAGCCCATGCTTTCCATCAAGCGCGCAACCTCCGCTTCACTCTGGACTCTGTCAATCAACGACGACGGCCATTATCGTTACACTTGCTCACAGCAAGCTTCCTGCTCCTACTGTATACCATTATTACTTTTGGATGCTCTTGAAGGCCGAAGCAAGGAATTACGGCTAGCGAACAGGCAGAAATTGAGGGGCGAATGGGTACCGCCCTCGAGAGTACTTCCCGGGGCCGAGTAATTCCACATTCGTGAGTGCATAATACTCTCTGTTACTCTAACTCTATGAATCAGCTACGAACAAACGTTTAGCAAATCCACTTATACGTGTCGGGAAACCAATAAACTTTCCAAAGCAACCTCGGTTCGCGACATCCGCCGCTACCTACTTGCACTAGATAGTGGATCGGAACAATACCAGACATCTCGCACTATCACTTTGCGCGGTACATTTTACGCCCTTCGGAATGCCTTTAAACCGAGTCGGTGTGCTGAGGATGCATCTGTTTAGGCACAAGTGGCGGCCCTACTCTCTCAACAATGTGGGCCCAGGTCAACTTGCCTGGGAAGCCGCTGTAGACTGCACCACTCGTATCTCCGCAGCTTGACTGTGTTCATCCACAACCTTTGGCCGAGGCTGCAAGCAGTTTCGACCCACAGCTGTATATGTCTTGCATGTTGCCCGGATCCAAGGCGGCTCAACGATTTCGTGTACCGTGGGGACGCCGACGAGCAGCGATTACTGCATTCGGTAGCACATGCAAAGATTTGGGGCCTTGTGCTTGAACCTAATCTCAGGAAACGAGACAGGATGGTTGCTTCTGGTATCATGATGACTCAGATGAGACGGCGTATCTCTACGCTGGCGCAGGGTCAAACACACCGCACATGATACCCATCGTGGATGTTACCACAGTCTTTCTATGCTGCATCAGTTTATGCTTCTCGAGAGGGTGATCCGAGCCGAAGGCTCCAAACCGAGCGAGATTATGTCCCAGCGAACTGATCAACAGGATAGCAGGCGACGCCAGCGACACGAAATGATGCAGCCCATCTTCGAGAACGACGGACAGCAAGATTTCAAGATTGAGGTAAGTCCCCATCTCAGCTTGTAGACGTATGAAATCGTGACATCTGACCGTCGCCTCCTTCCTCAGAAAGTATAGACCGCGAAGACGCCATCGACATACGAAGTGCCATATCCGTCTGAATTGCAGCTGACAATACAGCTTGAGGGTCTGAATGCAGATCACATAGACGGTTGGTTGTCAAAGACTGACAATTCCCCCGGTGCGTACTGTCACTCGTCGCATACGTGTGACTGATCATAGTGACCAAAGTGAACGACGGTGAGCTAAGGATCATAAGTGCCTAAACACATCTAAACCAGCATTAAGGGTTGTGTGTGACTGTCGCACCCACAAACGTAAAAAAAAGATGGGCGGGCTCTTCCTCTTCCTCTTTCCCTGTTCGATCGGCCTATGTGCCTCGTTTAGGAAGACGGCATTCCTCGCAAGAATTCAAGAGATCGGACACCGCCATTGCCCTTCTGCGATGCAAACTCAGTCGAGTCACGCGGCTCCCCAGTCTTCTGAATATGGTACAATGGGCGAGTTTCTCAGGTATATAAAGGACGGACAAGGTAAGTGTACAGTCTTCACCTACCCACACGCTGACTGATTATACTATGTCATCTGACCCGGACGCGGCAGTGGTAGCCACCTACGAATTAGAGTAAGCGACCGACGTTGCTCGCTGCTCAAGAGACTAATTGGAGACATAGTATCGTTTCAATCTATGCAATCTGGGCCGCAACAGGTATGCTCTCCGCTGCCAGCTTCGTCTAGTCAAACCATCGCTGACATCTAGACATGGCAGCGCTCGTCTTCTACGAGCATCTGATTACATTCGAGTACGAGGCGGAGTTGCTTCAGAAACGTAGGAGTGCTGCAACATGGATCTTTATGTCCAACCGCTACCTTTTACTGGCGTACATGATATCAAGCGTTGCGCCTTACAGTTCTCGGGTATGTCGTCTATTCAGTCTCCATGGCGCCAGCAATTATGATCTATGCAGATGTAAGTCGTGGCTGATGCAAGTTCAATTTTGTGTCTGACATGGGGTTCTGTCTGCAGCTGTGGTAACGCCTTTGCTACGAGCTTCATCGGCTTTGTCACCATATCGTTGCCAGACGTCCCTCTTCATGGTATGTATACGCACAACATCACTAGTAAATTGTCTCTAACCTGCTCATCAGCGTTCACGATCCTGCGTAGTATAGCACTACTTCACACCGGCCTGTGGAGACTACTCGCTTCGGGAATACTAGTCGCGTTGGGTCTCACGTTGGTCATAACCGATGCGGTGCGTACCTGCAGTTTGTATCCTCATAGTTCGTCTTACTAGATCAATTATTAGTATAATCAATTCGCCCAGACCTGGGCCTATGTCAATGATCCTGTGTTAGGATCATCGTGTTACCCGATCGGGTTTTCCGTCGCTACAAACATCGTTCAGCGGTACGCTCCCTCAGGCGATTTCATCCGCGTTATCTGTGCTGCTTGCTAACAAGAATCGCAATCGGTATGCACATACTCAGATGTGTGTAGCGCAGCGCCTCATACGCATATATTAGCTGAAGTCTTTGTACGCAGTGATTACTACAAGCTCTGTTTGTGGCATTGTATCGTCAGCAATGGGGCTCCTCATCACACTGTACAAGACAGGAAGGCAAGTACGGCAAGCGGCCTCGCTTCGACTCGCGACTACTTTGGGCGAAGTTCTCCTGCGGGACGGTGCGTTTGTTAAGCGTAGTGACATGAACGCAACTAACGTATTTACGTCTTCAGGTAGTCTTTTCTTCCTGTCAGTCTATGCTCAATTTCGGTCAATGTCCAGAGGATGACGTTTTGAAAATCAGTCTGGTCCTTCTTGACGATGTGATAGTCTCCGTCACTGCAACGAATGTAGGTGTACATGTTGATCTTTATCCACTGATTAACCGTGCAACACTCTGCTCTTAGAACGCGCTTACTAGCAAGCCCTTAGGAATTGTAGCAAACCAAGTAATCTCAATGTATGTTCCCCTCTCTGATACCGGAATGTGTTTGACATCTTCTAGCCTTCCGCAAATTCTCCTCTCGCGCTTCATTATCAATCTTGGTCAAGTTGGCTCGCCCACGTCCGGCCCCTCAGATGATAACCGCCATTCCTCACATCCATCCTCTCTGAACTTTCGTATGCCCACCCTGGACGAAGTCATTGGCAATCTCGGTCAGCCGATGGATTTCATCAAGCACCGTCCCGATCCGAATTGGGACGAAGAGGGCCAGGATAGACACGACAGCGACTGCGATGCGTCGTCAGGGTCACGGAATATGATGGGGCCCTCTGGGATGACGCGTTCAGACTTCGATGTCGAGGAGCCGGGTCCGTCAGGACGTGTGTATCGTAGCTGCAGCACAGCTGTCGTCACCTTTGACGTCACGCATGGTATACACGAAGAGGCACGTCTTTCGGCCTCTCTTCAGTGCACCGTACTTATCCGCAGATTCATTCAGCCGCGGGCTAGCCCGAACCTTTCCATTTGAGCAAAGCAAGATATTTGTGTGTACACAGTACAACATTCTGCACCCCGTGAATGCATTAGCCACCGTAGTGCATCCTAGTAACTCATTACCCCACTGTAGGCAGAATCGTCCCTTTGACCCTGGATACTGGCTTGCTGGTAGTGCTTTCCTAAACCTTTCGTTCCCATTCGTTTTTGTCGTGACCTCCGTTTACGTTTAGATAACAATGCGCGTGTTTTGAACCTTATTATACCTGACATCGTCGTCAATTTTCTGGGACAGGAATAACCACACTAGTCATACACGTTCTGCATCTACTCGTGTATTATAGATATCTTGACTTTCGAGCTCCTTTTTTGCTGCCTTAGTATCCTGAAGGAATTGACTCTGATGTCCCTAAGACAAAGGAGATTATGAATAGTATCGACACAAGGTTCGGCTCGTTTACTTGACAACAATAACCGTTCTGATCGCTTATGGTCAGGTCAATGAGGCGCGGATTTACTTACTGTATAGTCTGCGACTCCGAACGTAGATGCCGCGGGTAGCGGACCATGTCGGAAATCGTTTAATTCATTCACCGCACAAACGACCATATTCGCTGATCAAACTTCTTGGAGCTTGGACCCACCATGCATCAGTACAACACACAACAATGAACCATGCTACTGCGGTACGTAATTGCATGTAACACGCCTTAGGATGTTCTCTCAGCAACGAACGGATGACCTTCCGTGTATGCAGCAATGCCCATAGCGGAGATGTTCGGTCCGACTGTTACCGAAGATGAATGCAAACCTGGCAAGGACAGGGAGTAGATTAGACGTACCTGGAGCGTAAGTAGCAAGTATTGGTTGCCAGCTACCCTTTGACACGTTCTGCAGGCCAACCAGCACGATGTCCTCGAAACCAACGATACAGTGATCGTTGATGTGCCACAAACCACCACTCTCATCCAGACATCGCTTGATGCTCTGAACAACCTGAGAGGCAACCTTATACCTAGTGAGTGGCTGGGAACCTGCGGTCGCCCTACGTGCCGAAACTTGCTTGTCGAATCTATACAGTTTCTGCCCACATACCTAACAACCCAAGCCGCAACGGTGTAGTCAACCGGTGTTCAAGACAAGATAGTATGCGGTTCGCCCACCCTTATGCGATGAGATATTTTCACTCGCCCACCGAAATCGACGTATTCTTCCGGGAAATCCACAGGGAGATGGTCCTTAGAGACTTGGACACCTTCCAATCCACGGAAGAATATGGTTTGCCCGTAATGAGCCGTAGTACTGTCTGCCCCAGGAGCGGTATACATGGCTTGAGGAATTTCACATAGACCCATGCTCTGCAAGATATACTTGGACACATAACACCCATCAGTATGCATGGGAGTATTGATTTGAATATATAATGGCTTACCGGATAAACCATATTCATAGGCACGGTCTTAGGAACTTGCATGAACATCATGTCGCAATCCATGAGTTTCTGCAGGAAAGAAAGGAGGCGACTTTGGGGACTACAGCCCAAGGCCAAGCTTCAGCTCTAGTATTTTATACGAAGGAGGGCCAGCACATGATGGGTATGCGCAAATGACACCGTCTCGGCGTGAAGGCTTTTCTTGAAAGCCTCCTTAGCGCCAAATCTCGCGCCAAATGTTGGTTGTTGAAGCCTTGAGGGTTGAGGATGGGGAAGAACGACCCGATTCATACTGTAATTCCATCATCGTATCTGCTCCAGTGCTCGCGCTAGAAGATCAGAGTTTCATCATCTGAGATAGTACAGAGGCATGTATCGGCAAGTGTGCAGCGACATGGTCAACCAGAAAGCCTCGTGTTTCGGTCTGCATTCATTTTTCTATGCCCACAAGTCAGCTCCGCTCTAAACCATCTACTTTTCAGATTGTTCATAGATGAACGCAATCAAGCACCGGGGGGTTGATTTCCATCTAGCGCGTCAACAACGCAAGCTGCCTTGCACTATCCATGTGACAAGATTAGGTTGCAAGACACCGCAGACATTTCAGAATTTCGTTCACCATCCCGATCGTTTGTTAGGCTCTAGCTTAAACGAGACTTACCGTACAGCGTGAGAGAAAGAAACCTGTTACCAGCCCAGTCACAAGATAGTTGGATTCACCACATCGATAGATATTCTCAGCGGAAAGACGGGTCAGGATAAGCAAGGACAGGCTGCCAACTACCCGCGGTAACATGCCTGAGCTCCATTAAAATCAGATTTTCGAACCTGACTGTATCTCCATCTATATACCACTGACGAACGTCGATATTACCGATCTTATTTTGGGGCATACTACGCTCAATGATGGCTGCTACCTTCTCAGCGACCATAGCACGCTCCTTCCCTTCCCTCCCTACGGTCGCCCTGCAGGAGGGTATCTGTTCACTATGATCATGATCACCGACAACCTAAACGTAACGAAAGGCAGCTTAGGATGATGTAGATAAGATACAAGAAATTACACACTCGTAGACGGATGTTCACTTTAGTACTCTTGCCCAACTGGACCTGCTCCGTTGCGTTCAACAGTGCGCCCACATTGCCGCGGATAGCGTCGGTCAGTTTAAGCCCTTTAACGACCGAGGTTTCTGTTCCGTAATTTACGCGTACCCAAAACTCGATGGGAGCAAAGTCCCCACCGAGTTCCTGGTGCTGATTCTTATGATTTCCCATGTAGCGATATTGAGGAATACCCTTCAGAAGAGGTAGCTAGAGGGTCTCTTGAGTACTGCATAAATGGACAATGTCAAAATATCCATTATACTCACAGGTGGACCAAGGGCAGGAGCAATAGACCCATTGCGGAGATCATCACGATACTTTTTCATACAACTTTGTTCTTTTAGATGGGAGTTGTATTCGGGAAGGTACCCGTCATCAGCAAGAAGAACGAGAGGGCCCATAGCAGTGCGTACATGCCACAGAAGCAGCTGAGGTGCATCTTACCACAGCAAAGACACACACATATATATAGCAAAACTGAGGCTCAACGGTGAAGATATCGACTGGTGAAAAGTCCTGCATGGTTGTGTCAGGCGACACCAACGGACGAACAATAAGTATGGATATCTGGAAGGAATGCCAATGAGCCACGCATATGTTATACCGAATTATGCCTGGAAGCTCTCTTGAATTCGAGCTTGCTAAACGGACTCAGTAGATGGAAAGAATGGATCAGATAGTCCAGAGTCCAGACGTAAATCCGTGTACGCACCTCGGAAGGGCTATGACATATGACAACGACGTAGCAAGAAAGTCATCTTGGCCTTAACATAAGCGCATCTACGGCTCATATGTGCAAAGATGGACGCTCACGAATTAAGTTGTGAGTTGGTGCAGTACTGCAATGGAATCCAACATCTAGACTGGTTGCATCAGTGGGGTGCTTTAGTCATTTTCTAGGAGCTAGCGTCGCTAGGCTTGTAGGCACGAAAATCTGGGAGAGACGTTTCTCTCCTTTTGGTAGCCAACGTTTGATGTTTTGACAAGATAGATATCTTTCAAGGTGGGGATAGAGGTATATGTTCGTTCTAGAAGCACACGAGATACGGCCAGGACTTACGGACGGCAATGTATTCGATCAGAACGATATTCTGCTCTCTCCGCGTTGATAGATTTCGATATAGAGATATTGGCTTCGACGCCCCTCTCCGGATACCAAGCCGCCATGAGTGAGCATACTTCTGATTGAAATCCAGTACCAAAGTAAGAGGACGAAGAGACTCGAGGTGGTGGCAGAACTTACCAGGTCTTCAGTGAAATGACAAAACTAAAGAAGCTGTCCGAAGCGGCTCCGGAGATATAAATGTATAGTTCGTTGAATATTGAATAGGGTTAATAAAGAGGTGTCAATCGCGAGCCTGAGAGAAAATACTCATCGACGGGCACGGAGTGAGATCTGTGGTAAGGATGGGGAAGGGACGAACAGAGAGACCTGAGGTAATGGCCGACTGGGAGAACAATATATGGACCTAAGCATAATGCGATGCACCATGATCGCACGAAAGATGCTGTGGCATAAGTAGATAGCAATACAGTGCACATGTACATGGCTTTGATCATCGCCTCAGGACAGTGTTATGTGGGATATAGGAGACATTCACCTCGACCGTATAGCATATGTCAAGCTACGGTGTTTGAGGGGACTCATTTGGGCAAGCAGCACGAGCGATACAAGGAATGATCTGGATCATGTCATCGAAGAGGACTGAGAGGCAGCTTGTGCTCGTCGACGGTCTCAGATCGTGTGACGCTGAGACTTGTTTAACGTTATTGACCCGCCTCGCTTAGTCAGCACCTGAGGCAAAGCTGATCGCAAGTCTCGAGGCCTGAGGGACAGGAAGGAGTCTGTTATTGTGAATTCGACCTGGATCGACCATGTAAAAGCCGGGGAGGCTGACAGTATTCACAGAAATTGGTGTGTATTGGTAAATTCACTAAATATGAATTCTTGTATAATAAATACCCAGCAGATGCGACGGTGTGGCAAGCAACGGGTCATAGATCCTTCAGGTACCGTGGACAGTTCGGTTCAGTTCAGACAGTCACCGTCAGACTGTCTACTCGCACGAGCATACATCATACTGTCATACATGAGACATCAGTATCATATCAGTACCGATACACGGCCAAGACTGGCTGCCAACTTCCTTCCGACACACGTCTGAGCTCGAGGAGATATAGCTCGTCAAATCTGACCTGCCCCGCATTTGCGTCCCGCCAGTAACCTCCGTGCTGTTCGATGCACAC
The DNA here is from genome assembly GCA_005298045.1 of Pleurotus ostreatoroseus. NCBI lineage: Eukaryota > Fungi > Basidiomycota > Agaricomycetes > Agaricales > Pleurotaceae > Pleurotus > Pleurotus ostreatoroseus. The sequence continues at coordinate 134,141 of SWBT01000601.1, forward strand.
CTTCACCGCTTTTGCCACGTGATGTGCGACAATTTGGCGCGAAAGGAACTCTTGAGTCACCGTGGCACGGCGGGCGGGCGAATGTTTGACAAAAGGATCGAGGCCTGGCAGCTGTCGTGATGATTCCCGTAGATATGACATGTCGAGAAAGGCGCATGCGTAGATAGCGAAACACTCACTTTGATTCGATATGTGGCCTTTTCGGAATTACTGAGTGGGCCCACAAATTGTTCAGCTTCAAACAACCCATTGAAGGATTTGCTGTAAGCATCGTTCATCAGGATTCCCTTCCGGCCATCCACGAAAAAGGTAATAGGAGGTGGGGTATTGTCGCGACTGAATGTCCAGGCGGGCGCAGCATATGTGTCTTGAGAGATCTGAACCAAGTGCGGTCTCTACGAATATGCTTCATAAATATCCGGATATTGCAAAATCAAGACACTCACAGGCGGAGAAAGTGCTGCATTGATACTACCTTGACGTCTCGCATCATAGTAGCGTATCATGTCGGGTTCCCTGATAAGAGCACGCCGTGATTGCTCGATGTAGGGATCAAGAGCCTGAGGGAAGACCTGGTGGTTGGTCATGATATTGAGTCGCGTTCCTTGATGATTGTGTTGGAGAGGGTCCCTAGCAGCTGGAGTATTCGAGCACTGGTCGAGGTTATATCATGTACTAGTCTCGTGTCTTTCTATAAATCAAGACCGGTATTGGGGTATCCAGCAAAGTCGATACCATGAAAAGAATATTTGCAGAGTTTCATATTGATCTAGAATACGCAGTAACAGGACCGTCAGCACCCATTGAATCAGCGATGAAACGGAGTAAACAGCATAGTTCAGGAAACAAATGAACCATTGAACTAGGCAGGTAGCGATAGAGCAAGGCCCATGGAGATCGAGGGAAGGCCACTAGGTCTGTAACCCCCTTGTCACTGACGACAAGAAATAGAGTCAGGGACGTACCAGGTAATGGGTTATACTGACTTATCCTCCTCTGGCGCAACGTGCTAGTATCGGGAGAGGGGGAGACCGATACGGGACTTCTAGGGAGCCCCCGCAACTTGTTCTGAAATCGATACACATCTCATGCTTGCTCGTGACGACGAGTCGCAAAGTTGATGTTTCGACCTAGGCAGAAAAATGGATAAACAGTAACGTGCAACTGAGAACACGAAACGGACAGAAAAGCGAGGAGCGTGGGCGTATCAGCATCACCTTTCATAATGCTTGAACGTCAGCGACTTTGAGCCGCGCACACCACAAGTGGTAATGGCGACGGAGACGAAATATGCGACATAATGAATGCTGATAGACATGCATGACATGCCGGGAAGGAATTCGATTTGCGAACCCAGCCTGAGAACTTAGAAATATGAGGGGTCGGCGGCTGTCAATGCTGGAAATCGATCACCGCAATGGGTCCGAGGCAGTGCAGTACGGACTAGGAAGCGGTCATCTCTCCTGGCATCTAGAATTGCAAAGCACTTCGCGTATACACGTGGATATCTGCATGATGATGCGTGCCCAATGCGTGTTGGAACCATTGATAGAAACATGAACTATTCCATCAGCGCCGATATACTATGCAGTCACAGCGCGTCAAACTCACATATGCATTCCACGAAATGTCGGAGGCTACAACGGCTTCTATCTTGCATAGCTAGCCGAAAGAATCGTGAACCATATTGTACCGTTGCGTCACGCAGACGAACCAACGTTTTGAACGTTGTGTGGACATTCTGTATTCGCAAGTTAGCGGTGCTTCGCCACTGATACGAGTTCACGCTATAAGAGCACCTAGTTAGAACGGCCTAAATGTCCAGTGGCAGCTCGGTATGCCCATGAATGAAGTCAACCCCTGGACACAACCACCGCCAGCCCTTCACTCGACGCTGTGCGTCATCTCGATATTGTCCATATACAAGACAATCATCTGCTACACCTGTACACGTTCGTGAGACTAGCTTTTACTGCGGAAGGAGCTCTTAGCTGATAATTTCACTTAGCGCAGTCCCGTCTTGCAAGAAATACCCCAGTACTTGTACACAGGGCCTGGACAGCGTATTCCAATGTACCCTGACGACCCGATCACGTTTGAGGTAGACGGCAAAGAGGGTGTGTCTTTGTGGGAAGCGTTCAATGGCACGACTTTAGGACTCTCGGATGCAGACTATCCAGTACTTCGGCCGTCGGCGCAGAAGGTTGTATATCGCATCAAGGTCCGTTTGATTTCTGAAGGATACAAGCACGTTGATGAACATGGGAATTTGCAGTTCAAGGACTGTGCTAAATATTCACCGCAGAGTCAGCCTGGATATCCTACAACAGCAAACAGAAATGGTCTCACCCGAAAAGACATCGCAGTACATGTAGCGCAAGAAGTTTATGACTGCTTGACGGTGAGGATAGAGGTACGAACTCGTTCAACACTCTCTTACCTGCTCTCAGATACAGGACGAATCAGGTCTTTTGCGCTATCTTCGAGTCGGTGATACCACCGTTCGGTTGCGTCACATCTTCCTGATGGAGATTCGACGTGTCAGTAAAAACAGCTGGCAGCCTATCTTCGGGTTTATACAGGTAGGGGCTAAACAGCCGCAGAGGATCAAACATCCAGTAAGGGCTGCACGGGAGAGTAAGTATCTACTTGATAGAATATCATGGTACATACTAATGCCTGGCAAACTCGTTGGTTTAATAGCCAGCGGTCTGCGAGGCTGTCCGCCGTGGACCATGGCTTTTGTTGATGAATCTACGGGGGTCATATCGGGTGGCACGACTGAAGAATTCATGCACTAGGAAAACTGGATCACGAATATCAAACAAACTAGACACATATACATGACATCTAATTGTACACCTGGTATAACGGCCTGTGAGTCATGTGATGTTAGTTCTGTGTATTCTGGTGAGGCCGGAGTTACTTACGTGCTGGAGAACTTGGTGCCTTGCCGTATCACCTTCTCTACTGCGTCCAGGAAGTCACGTTCTGTAGCAACCTTCCGCCGCGCCCGGATCGCGAACATACCAGCCTACAAAGACTTAGATCTATGACTCGCCCCTTTCTTGAAGTGACGTACCTCTGTCGCTACTGATCTCAGCTCAGCACCGGTCGCGTTCGGGCACAGACGAGCAACGAGGTCGAATCGAATGTCCCGCTCCACGCTCATACTGCAGAACGTTATCAGCGCCCTGGCGCCCACGAAGCACACCAAGAAAGATGGAAATACGCACCTTCTGGCATGTATGCGAAGAATGTGCGCACGGCCTTCGGCGTCAGGGAGCGAGAATTCTATCCGTCGGTCAAGCCGTCCAGGACGGAGAAGCGCAGGATCGAGCGTATCCGGCCTAGAAACGCGTGTTAGAAAAATGAACGCGGGAAAGGCACGTGCAGGCGTACCTGTTGGTGGCCATCAGCACTTTGATGTTCCCCCGCGGGTCAAATCCGTCGAGTTGGTTGATCAGCTCCAGCATCGTCCGCTGGACCTCGTTGTCGCCGCCCGCGCCGTCGTCGAACCGCGCACCGCCGATAGCGTCTACTTCGTCGAAGAAGATGATACATGCTTTCTTGCTGCGTGCCATCTCGAAAAGCTCGCGGACCATGCGCGCACCCTCACCCACGTATTTCTGGACGAGCTCGGAACCAATGACGCGGATGAAGGTAGCGTCTGTTCGGTTCGCTACTGCACGCGCGCACAGTGTCTTGCCGGTTCCGGGTGGGCCAAAGAGTAGGACACCCTTTGGTGGGTCAATACCGAGTTTGACAAAGCGTTCTGGCTGGAGGCGCGTTAGTCGGAACTACGACGCGTAAAGCGGGTAAAACGCACTGATAGTAGTGGTGTCTCCACTACTTCCCGAAGCTTCTCAATTTGTTCCTTGCATCCACCGACGTCGGAGTAGGTAACGTCTGGCTTCTCCTCGACTTGCATCATCGTTACAGACGCGTCAATCTTCGGTGGTAGGGGAATCTGTATCTGGTACTTGGTCCGGTCCACACTACGGAAGTATTAGGCAAAACGAACGTAGTCCGTTGCGTAAGCACGTACCCGACGCGCATACCCTCCTCGATATCTGTCTGTGCAACACGCTCGCCGAGACCAACAACAAACTTCGCGATTTGTTTGATGTTGATGACGTACTTGTCTTGCTCGTCCGCGCCCTTCTGTCCTTGTACCGCACCTAACGGGTTAACAGCGCGTGCGCGAGCAGCCTTCTCGGGGTCCACGGGAATGATCTTCGTGCATCGTGCGACCTGCAATGGGTGCTCTTCCGACATCCGCATTCGGTCCGCAGGTAAGTCCCAGAGATTTGGTGGAGCTAGACCAGTATCTGACTCCTTGACACCTGAGAACGAATATAAGCCGGTTAATTCGTGGGTAATCATCTATCAGACATACCGAGTCTCTCGTTTATCCGCTTCTGTACCGAAGTTATATCCTTGTCAATCTTCTTGAGTTTCTGTGCATATGGACCTTGGCCCTGCGAAACATCGTTAGGTTGTGCTCGAGCATGTACGCTTTATAGAGCTTACGTAGGTCTTGAGAATTTGAATGTCGCTCTCATCGAGAGCTAAATGGCATGTAAATTCAGTATCCACGCCAAGACCAAGGTATAAACACGTACCTTTGATCTCCTTCTCATCCTTGTCGTCGCCCTTCTTCTCCCCTACGAAACTATGAGTATCCGGTATTGTTGCGTTCACAATACAGCGTACATTTCTCCCAGTCGCTACATTGACATATCAGCATCATATATTTCATAGAGAAATGTGCGTACTTACGCTTTCGGAGGCATGATTTGTGTCGGTGGTGGTAGTGTTGAAGCGAGTGCGGTAAGCAGCAGCTCGAGGGACGCGTCACTCGCGTTCTCTGATGAGCGCTCATATTCTTCCCAATTAGGCGAAGCCAGACTCCCGCCCAAATCCAGCTGCGGCGCGGCATCGAGGCAGGCTGCTGCTCATCGTTTACGACGACGCCCACCTTTCCTCCCACCGACGACGACGACGATGGCGGGCGCACTCTCGAACGCAAAGAAACAACTCCCCAAGATCGCCGACGAGGACCGCGAGTCCCGCTTCGGCCAGGTCTTCGGCGTGTCCGGGCCTGTCGTCATTGCAGAGAACATGATCGGCTCTGCGATGTACGAGCTCGTGCGCGTCGGGCACGACGAGCTCGTGGGCGGTGCGCGATATTTTTTGGGTGTTTGGGCGATTTTTGACGTGTCGCAGAGGTTATTAGGATCGATGCGGATAAGGCGACGATCCAGGTCTATGAGGAGACGTCTGGAGTCACTGTCGGCGACCCCGTACTAAGGACAGGGAAGCCGCTCAGTGTCGAACTTGGTCCAGGTTAGTAGCCATATTAATTAGCTACGTGTTTGCGTCTGAGCCCATCTGATAGGTCTCATGAGTAACATTGTCGACGGAATTCAACGACCACTTCGAGTAAGCGATTTCTTGCAGCACTGCCATCTGTTTCATAACTCTCGTGTCAGTCGATTCAAGAACTATCGAAGTCCATCTACATTCCAAGAGGTATCAACACCGAAGCACTGGACAGGACGCTTTCTTGGGACTTTGACCCAATCAACTTCAAGGTGCGCGCGTCGCTCATCTCTTCGTCGAGCTAGGCTGATAGGTGGCGCAATAGGTCGGCGACCACATATCGGGAGGAGACATTTTTGGAAAGGTGTACGAGAACTCGCTGGTAGATGACCACAAGGTCATGCTTTCACCGAGAGCACTTGGAACCATCACCCACGTCGCGCCCAAAGGCAGCTATCACGTCAATGTACGCGTGTTATCCACGTCTCTTTACGCATAATTTGTTAACGTTTCGTTCAGGACGTCGTGCTCGAGACTGAATTCGAGGGTAAGACGACCAAGCACACTATGATGCAAGTTTGGCCTGTGCGTGCACCTCGGCCAACAGCCGAGAAGCACACAGCAGATTACCCTCTTCTTACCGGTCAGCGTATTCTGGATGCGCTCTTCCCATGTGTCCAAGGAGGTACCACTGCCATCCCCGGAGCTTTCGGATGCGGCAAGACTGTCATTTCGCAGGCTATTTCCAAGTACTCTAACAGCGACATCATGATTTACGTCGGATGTGGCGAACGTGGAAATGAGGTATATTTACTGAAATTCATCATTTTGCGTGAGCTGACCCTGCTCTACAGATGGCGGAAGTGTTGATGGAAGTGAGTTAGTGTCGCCTCCGAAAAGACACAGACGGTTCTAACACAAACCCAGTTCCCCGAACTTACTATGGAAATTGGCGACCGGCAAGAGCCTATCATGAAGCGCACCACCCTAGTCGCTAACACCTCAAACATGCCTGTCGCCGCCAGAGAAGCGTCCATCTACACCGGTATCACCCTCGCCGAGTATTGGCGTGACCAGGGCAGGAATGTAGCCATGATGGCGGACTCTACCTCCCGTTGGGCTGAGGCTCTCCGTGAAATCTCTGGCCGTCTTGCGGAGATGCCTGCGGATTCCGGTTACCCCGCCTACCTGAGTACGAAGCTGGCCAGTTTCTACGAGCGTGCGGGTAAGGTCACCTGCTTGGGCAACCCTGTACGCCAGGGAACTGTGTCCATTGTCGGAGCGTAAGTCTGAAATGCCTCTTGCAAACTTACTCCTCTAACCTTTTTTGCCTCTCAGCGTGTCACCTCCCGGTGGTGACTTCTCAGATCCTGTCACCGCTGCCACTCTCGGTATTGTGCAGGTGTTCTGGGGCTTAGACAAGCGGCTGGCACAACGGAAGCACTTCCCGTCCGTCAACTGGAACATCTCGTATTCCAAGTACACCAAGGTCCTCGAACCGCATTATGAGACAACCGAACCCGGATTCGTCGAGCTGCGCACACGGACGAAGGAGATTCTGCAGAAAGAAGAAGACTTGGCGGAAATTGTGCAGCTGGTCGGAAAGAGCGCGCTCGGCGAGAACGACAAGATTACGCTCGAGGTCGCGCGCATGTTGAAGGACGACTTCTTGCAACAGAACGGCATGAGTGAATATGACCGCTTCTGCCCGTTCTATAAGACGAGCGCGATGTTGAAGAACTTCGTGGCGTTCCACGACTCCGCGCTGAAGGCAGTAGCCTCCGGCGACGTGACATTTGCAAAGATCAGGGACTCCTGCGGTGATCTCATGTTCAAACTCTCACAAATGAAATTCGAGGTATGGCCTGTTCCGTGCGTGTTATCGGTGCCTTTACTCATCCTGCTGTTCGCAGTTGCCGACGCAGGGCAAAGAGCCTATCAAGGAGAAGATGGATGCTTTGTACAACGAGATACAAGAGAGGTTCCGGCAGCTGGTAGAGTAGATGTCCATATACCCGATGCATAACGCGCTGTATGATTTTTGGGGCATACTCCCTGACCCTGGACTATTCACGACGATTTGTAGTACGTTATCTCAGTTTGTGTAGTCAGTCGACTCGGCCGCCTTGAGAGCGCCAGGGCGGCAGCGCGCGGAGCCCTGCGCAGTAAACTGGCTTTCGGTCAACCCTATTCAAGCTACGGGTCACTCCAAATCTCGAACCAGCTGGACGGTACCGTGTAGTCAAATTGTGAACATATGACGACAGCTCGCGGAGACAAATGGTGAATGTCTCCAATGTCAAACACAGGATTCTAGGAATCAACTGACGAACTGTCAACTCAGGAGTACTACAAGGGCAGTCAGCTGTCTCGGACGAGGTCTAACACAACAAAAGCCGTCTGGGCTACGCAATCGTCTACGACACAAGCTGTATAATTTTAGCCCGCTTGTGCCAGTCGTCAACGCGTCGTGCGGCGCGTGTAGTCGGACGGGGGGCGAAGCATCGGCCCTTGCGTGCAGCGCGTAGGCCTGTATCAGACTGCGGCGGAACGAGCCGAGTCTATTTACTCAGAAGACAGTACATAAACCCTTGATCAGTCCAGGGCCTCTGCAGCGTATCTCGACTCTCGCCGCCACCATGCTGTCCCGCAGCATCGTCGCCGTCTTGTGCGGCGCCCTCGCCGTCGCTGGCCGTCCTGGTCAGTACGAGTATGGATACAATCAAGAGAATGTCGACCCCTACGCAGGCTATGGACAAGCAGCTTTCGCCCAGATGCCCCCTATGTGGACCTCTGTCCCTGATACAGACATGAGTTGGAACCCGTTCGAGGACCATGAGGACCACCCAAAGCACCCTCCTGGCCCGCCTCATCCCCATCCCGTTCCCCACCCACCTCATTCTAGCCACCATAACCCGAAGTACGAAAACAAGACCATTTATCAAGCTTTGGAGGAGGATACCAGGTACGTCCCCCGGTCTAGACAATGGTGCCTGATAACGAGCATTATGCAGGTTTACTCGTGTTTTCAAGCTGGTCAACTTCACCGAAGACGTTGTCATAATTCTCAACGACTCCAATGCAGAGTACGTGCCCTCTCATGCCATGCACTCGTTCACACAATGATGTAATCCCCCCATAGCGTCACTTTCTTTGCCGTCCCTGACAAAGCGCTGCGGCCGCCGAAGCGCCATCACAAGAAGGCTCGCTCAATCGGGCTCGATTTCGACAGCCCTGAGATCGATCCTTTCTATAACACCGTCGCCGCAGAGCTTAGCACCAGCGAAGATGAGCTCGAGATGTTCGCCACCCTCGAGGGCTTCGTCGACTACAGCCTGTTCGACAACGATGACGATAACAAAGAACGGAAGAGGAAGATCATCAAGAAGATCGTAACCGCCGTTTTGAAGTATCACATCTTGCCCGGCGTGTTGCCTCAACACACCCTAGCCACGAACAACACGTACTCGTCCGGTCTAAAACTCAGCGACGCTTCACTCGACTCCGAAGCGCTGCGCGTCCGTATCTCTAGCGACCCAAGGTTGATTATCCCCAAGGCTAGAGTCAACTTCTACGCTTCGATCATACACCCGGACGTTAAGACGGAGAACGGTTGGTACCCCAACTTTATGTCCGTGGTTAGACTACTCACGAAATACCACAGGTTTGGTTCATGTCCTTAATCATCCGCTCTTCCCGCCGCCATCAATCTTCACTATCTTGTTTGGCTTCTCAGATGTATTTTCGACCTTGGTATGTTGGTTCTAGTCGAGCCAAACGGCCTTGCTCATCGTCGCCGTAGACTTCCGCCATTCAGCGTGTCAACATCACTGATGACGTCGACTGGCACTGGGTGAAGAGCTCCCATACCTTGGAGGGCTCTCCTGCCGTCACATTCTTCGCGCCGACGAACAAAGCGTTCCGAACCCTGCCCCCGAAGCTGAAGCACTACCTGTTTTCTCCGTTCGGCGCACGCGCATTGAAGAAGATCCTGGCGTACCACGTTGCCCCTGAGTACATCTTCCACACAAGTAAGCACTTGCTCAATGGCACTGTGATGAGTTTCTGACACAGAATGCAGACTGGGCGCACAATGCGTCGGACAGCCTCGTCTCCAGATCCAACTTCGTCGATGTCGATGCGTACTCGTATCTGGATGCAGGCGCTAAGGACAGCTCAGAGTTCCACGCATCTTGGTCCGAGCAATTCGTAAATGACGACGATCTCTTCGGCCAGCGGCAATGGCAAGACGACGGCATGGAGCGTGAGTCTTTCCCGCCGCCGCCGCCCTTCGAACCGCCCATTAGACACGGCCCTGCTGGCTGCCCACCCCCGCCTTTCCATCAGCCGCCGCCGCCGCCTTTCGAACACCCGCAATTCCAGTGCCCGAAGCAATGCCCGCCTCCCCCACATTTCCCTCACCTCGAGCGTCCGAACCCGTGGCATGAGCCGCCTCGCTGCCCGCCTCCCCCGCACCACCCTGCCTTCGAGGCTCCGCCGCCCCCGCCCTTCGAGTTCCCCCACTCCGAGTGCCCCAGACCCGGCCCGCCTCCCCCGCGTTTCCCTCACTTTGAACGTCCTGAGTCGTGGCACGAGCCGCCTCGCTGCGCACCTCCCCCGCACCTCCCCCCCTTCGAGCATCGCCCCCCGTCTGGGCCGTGGCAGGAGCCGCACGCCCCTCCTCACTTCCCTCCCCCTCCTCCCCACTTCCCCGGTAGTCACCCGCCGTCCTGGGACAAGCCTACGCCGCCGCCGCCGCCTCCCCACTTCCCTCACTCCTTCCCTCCGCCGCCCCCGCCGCACTGCGGATTCGAGCACCTCGAGCACCCCAAGTTCCCGCACCCCAAGCCGGTGTACACGCTCGAGAAGGAGATACCCTCGCTCCTGGCGAACCACACGTTGCACGTGCACGTCGCGCAGTTCCACTCGATCCTGCCACACGGCGGGTATGTCACGAGGGTGCGCGTGAACGGGCAGCCGGTGTTGGTCGCGGATGTGCCGACGCGCAATGGCGCAGTGCATGTTGTGGATCGCCTGATTCGGCCGCGTTATGTGCCTCCCGGTGCCCCACACGGATGGTTCGAGGAGAGCGGCGAAGAATTCAGTAACGACTGGGATGATTGGGAGGAGTGGCTTCCCCAGTGGGCCAATGAGGATTGAGAGAGCTCGACACGAGTCGCAAACCAGTGCTCATTGTGTCAATAGTTTTGTACTTCTACATGTAGATACTTGGGGATAAAGCCCCTTGAGATTTATCTATTCATCACCGTTTCTTCACTCTCGAACAATCACACGAAATTATCACAGCAGGCACGCGCGAATGCGTTGAGACACGTTTCTCTGTTACAAGAATGGTACTAGAGTATATAACTACGTCGATCAAATCCCCTGCGGATAAATGTAGAGGGGTCAGTAACGTACGGCCTGCTGAGGGTGCGCAGAATACTCACGGGGGCTCTTGACTGTGAGATGCCCCGAAACATTAGCAGTGATAATGACACGAGAGGCGAAAAAACTCAGCGAGAACGTCTCGGATGAGACGTTATCCTGTCTTGAACTAGCCAATAGCAACTTTGCGGATGGGTCGGACGTTTGACGGTTATACGAGCACACAGTGTAGAGAGCACAAGACATGACTCAAGGAGCACAGAACAAGGATGACAGATTGCAACAAACTTGGAGGGGGGAGTCAGATAGTGCAGCTCGATAGAGCGAATGACGTACCATTTCGAAGACAAGATGACAGTGCATGAAACAAAACGTAGACCTGACGTCGGACACGCACACAGGCTTGAGATCACACAAACTAGAGCGACGGGGCGTTGAGCATATGCGGGGATAAAAGATCGGTAAGCACGTACTTTAAGAGCGAACATAACATGGATTTCGAATATTGAGGTACACATTTTGAGGCACACTCTTGAGAATTTTTGCCGCGTTCACATTGATGAAGAAGTCTGCAGAGAGCCGTGGGCGGTGAGGTGAAGGCCAGTGGGTAGCGGTATAAGCACGCGTACCG